>VZRV01004682.1:98002-112613 GCA_013398115.1 Falcunculus frontatus
CCGCCGCTCGGTTACCCGGCACCGCTGGCGCTGCGGCGCTGCCCGAGCGGGCGGAGGCGCCGCCGTGCGCGGAGCCATCCCGGGGCGCTCTCGCGGGGGGCTCAAGGGGTGCCCGGCTCTGCCAGAGGGCGCGGGAACCCCGCGGCTCCCCCCGTCCCAGTCCTTCCGCCCCGTCCCACCGCCCCTGGCCGCCAGACACACACCGCTCTCCCCGCGGCTCTCTCCCTGGGGCCGCCGTGGTCCCCTGCGTCCCGGGATGCGGCTGCGCCCCCCTCTCCTCCGTCCCCCCCGCCCCGTCCGTGGCGAACACCGCTGTGTGCGGGAGAACGAATGTAGGACAGGATGGACCTTCCCCGCCGGAAGGTTCCCGCTGGGGAGATGGCAGAGCAACGGCGGAGAAGCCGGCGGAGCCTCGCAGCCATGTTGGTGTCGGAGCATCAGCCCTCGCGGCTCCAGGAGCGGGTGTTGGAGCACACAGCCCTCCTGGTTTCAGGAGCCCAGCTGCAGCCGGCAGCGGGTGTGGGAACGGGCATGTCTCGGCCATGTGTACTGGGGAAGCCTCTTCCCGGGCTGGTCCTTCCCAGCATAGGCTGGGGAACACTGATTCTGCGGTTCCTCTGCATCCTGGGACAGCAGCTCTTCCCTTCCTGCACTTTCACCTCCTCCCTCCCAGTCTTTTGCATCTCCGGGGCACTCATTACGTTGTATGTGTGGAGCAGAGGAATGTGTTGGTCCCATCTGTGGTCATGAACTCGGCGTCACCAGTCCTGTAGACTAAGGGTGGGACAGCAGGTGCCCCCAGCCAAGCCCAGCCCTGTGTGGCCTTTGGCTGACTGCCACAGAACTGGACAGGCTGGGAGTCCCTGCCCTTGGCCATCGTGCTGTCGTGCTGGTGATCCTCCCCACCCACATCTCCATTTCGCATGTTCCTGTGTGACACGTGGTGTCAGCTTGTTCCTTCTGAGCATCCTCGGGCGAGTGCTGCACGTGCGGGGCTGCTCAGGCCAGCACAGCCAGACAGCACACTGGCGAGGCGAAATGAATCCATCCTGGAATGGAAGCCTAATTGGTTCCAGCTGTGCATCTGCAGATGGAGGGGCCTGGGCTGGCTCTGGCAGCACCGATCCTGGTCATGGCTGTGTCCAGGAGCACGGGGCAGTGCTGCCCAAGTGGACTGCGTGTGCTGGCACCAGTCTGTCCTGGTGTGGCGGGACTGCATCCCAGCTGCCTGGACCTGGGTGCTCAGGGCTGCGTGTGCTGCCGCAAGGACTTTGACTGGGCACCCTGGTCCTGTGTGCCGGCCACACCTCGGAGCCGCCCCGTGGACTCTGTGGTATTGCTGCAGTCGGTCCTAGCAGGTAGAGGTGTGCCAGGCCTGGCAATTCCACTGCTGGCCTGAGAGTCAGATTTGATTTTGTACAAGCAGCCGTACCAGAGACTGAGTGTTCTCAGTGCCCGACACCTTCCCAATCCACATTGCTAAATATATACTGTACTCAAGGGATTATGCATTTGTTTAAATGCATAATAAATGTGTTTAAATGCGTAAGACTGGATCATAATGCACACCAGAGCTCGCCAGTTTGGCCTCCAGTTACAAGCCTCTCTAAGATACATCTCCTGGCATATTATCTCATCTTTCTGCTTTCAGAAAGAGCAGTTCCTGGTTTTATCATGGCAGGGCAGTCAGCGGAAGCAAATCCTGGATATCTCAGGTGCCCAGTGCAAGTTAAAGGTGAACTAGTTCACCTCTTCACCGAACACTTCCAGCTGCAGGTGGGGACTTGAGATTGTCCCATGCCACCAAACGCATGCAGATGTGGGAGTGGGCTCCAGATTGTCCTGTTCCACCAAGCATATGCAGCTGCGGAAGTGGGCTATCCCAGGGAGATTGTCCTATCCCAGGGAGAGCCGGTGGGCCGAGTGCTCATGTCATCCTTACGACCAAGAAAAGTTGCGCTTGACTGCAGCGCTGCTCAGGATTGTGTCTCAGGGGCTTGGTTTGAATTTTTATGCAGCTCTGTTGTCTGGAGAGGCTCCTGTTGGCTGTTGAAGGTGTGAGTGAGGCCGAGGGGAAGAGGATGAGAGGTGGCTGCCCAGCCCAGGATCTTGGCTGGCTGGGAATGTGGGGAACCCGAGAAGAGATGTGGCTGAGCAGCATGGCAAGAAAAAAACAGATCTTCCCCAATTTTTTGAGAAAGATTAGAGGGGACGCAAGGGTGGAAGGATGGCCTTGGCATACAGGGTGCCTGTCTTGGGAAGGTGGAGCATCCCGAGGTGCCTGGAGGGCTTGTCCCTCTGCTGGGGCACATGGAGATAGTTCAGAGGCTGGAGAGCTAATGGCTTTCCATTGCTAATCGATACCGCCTGTGCTTTCAGATGTGGTAACGGGCTCGGTTTTATAGAGCAATCTTTGCATATTCCCTGCACAAGCAGCTGGGCCGGAGCGCCGCTCTAATGGCCTCGCTATTAGAGGGCTTAGAACCTGAGCCAGACTGAAAAGGCTGTGTAAGTGCTGCTCAAGTGTTTTGGGCCAGGCATATTCCATGCATTAGGGAAGATTTGTACTCCTTGGACCAGACATCACTGAGTGTTGTCTATTTATACACATCTAAATATATCCTCTGCAGTCTTCAGACTTTTCTAGCTAGTAGTAAAATTACTTTTCAATACCATGCTACTAAAACATGCTTGCTGACACTATCCGGTGAGGTTTGTGCTAGGGGAGGCTTATGTGTGTGTGTTTGTTTTAAATAAAAACTGCTCTTAAGGTAGTTACCTAAAATGCTTTGGAAACAAAAGGTTGTTGTCTGTGTGGCTCGGTAGCAGAGAGAAATGTGGTTGAACAGAAGCAGCACTGGAGACATGCTCAGGCCTGGAAAACCAAATCCAAACCTTATCCAAAATACAAGGTTTTGTTGTTGAAGAGTGAACCATTCTTTCTAGAAATATATATCAAATAATCATGCACTTTGCAGCAAAATAGAAACATTTGCTTCAAATTAGTCAGATATACCTTCTGGTACTCTGGAGTTTGAGATGCCATTTTGAAAACAAAATGACAAATCTTGAAGAAGAAGTAACTTAGGTTATGGAATTCCTCTGCAGTGCCCAGATCCAGGCTGTCGAGGGTGTTCCCGCACAGCCTTGCTGCAAGGGCGGGTCTGTGTCCCTGTGTGCATTTCTCTGGAGCTGGTGTCGGTCTTAGTGGGGCTCCCGAGGAGGGGTGGAGACCTCAGCTACATCCCCAGGTAACCCATGGGCTTGCTCGCTGTGTGCTGGTGACAGCAATGGCTGGCTGAGTGCCTGCAGCCCGACATGGAATAGTGATGGCCATCATTTTGTTTTCTGTGGCAGCTCTTGCAGTCAGTTCTTGGTGAAGTAAGAGGCTGCAGAGGAAGGGAAGGGGGTTGGTATTCATGGGGGAACAGGTGGGGTGAGGAGAGGAGAAGACGGGGCTCTTGGAGGAGGTCCTGGCCCAGAGCCCCTCGAGCCAAAGACAGGTGCTGATCCTCTGGGCCACCCCAGCTCCCTTGGCTGGGGCTCTGGCCTCCACGAGCCAGAGGTCCATAGTGTGGTGAAAGGGTGTGGTGTCAGGAGCCGTGTCCTGCCCCTGACTGTGGGTACAGGTTTACCTGGCAGCTGCTTTAACTGCCTAATTGACCCATTATTTAGGTGTGTGAGCACGACTGTGGTGTCTGAGGGGCTTCCTGCCCGTGTGCCCCATCCCGCCTGGCTTGCCGGCCACTAAGGTGCAGGCTGGGCACCTCGTGCCCGCTTTCTGAGCTGGGCAGCAGCTTTTGTGTTTCCGTGGAATAAATGGCTCTGCAAGTCATATTTGTTTTGAGCAGGCTGGATAATGTGGAAGGTGGCTTGTCAAATGGCTAACTGAGGTGGTGATGGGAGCCTTGGTGGGTGGCTCTAGCTGTGTAGCACGTGGCCAGTGGGACCTCGGAGTACTTGAGCCAGTTCCTGATGCTGCAGAGCTCGTGTCCAAATGCTGTGCTTTTGAGTTTGCTCCTGTAGATGAAGCTTCTCCCCAGTGATGCCTGATTTGAAAAATATAAAAGTTAAAACCTAAGGCGTCACCAGGAACTGTCTCATGGCAAAACATTTCCATGAAAACGTATGATTAGGTAGCTTTGCTTTAAAGTGGAATATCTTTATTGCCTTGAAGTTTTTATTTAGGCTTCTCTGTCAAGATCATGTTGGAATTCTTTTGGATTGGAGATAGATAAAACTCTACCGTTTTCATTGCCTCAGCATTGTTTCATCGCCAGACAGCTGATATTCCCTGCGTATTTATTTCCAATTATTTATACTTCCTGGTCTCTGTAGTTGGCCATGGGGGATGGAGAAGCAGGAGCCCACCACCGTGAGCTGTGACAGCTCTGTGACTTCTGCAGCAAGACTCACCAGCTGCAGGACAGCAGGTGTACAGGGAAAACATACAAAGAGGAAAACACGCGGTGGAGAAAGTCACACTGAGAGGAATCCTCAGGATGTGTTCTTAGTCCCCTGATGCTGCTGGTCCTGGAGTTGGGGTGGGATTGCTTTAACACCACTGAGGGATCATGCAGAGACGTTCTGCTGCACATGGGTGAGGTGCTAGTTCTCCGTGCTTAAGCCAGAGTTAAGAGTTTGCCTGGAATGTGAAGTCTCTGCCCCGGCATAGGAAGGCAGGTGCCATCGGCAGCGCCGCTGGGGCTCTGGGAGCTGCGTCGTTCTTGTTTTCTCCAACGCACTTTTGAAACGCTTGATGTAAAGCTCCCTGATAGGGCTCGTGGGAGCGGGTCTGAGTAAGGCGAGCGGGATTTGTCGCCTTGTCAGCTGTGAGTCAGTGGTGCTGCCGGGTACGTGGTGTTTCACAGGGAGCCTTCTGCTGCCGGCTGTGATTCCATGCAGAGCCGGTGTCGCTGCGCTGTGCGTGCTGTGGGCAGGTTTGGTGTTGCCGTGGGCAGGTTTGGTGTCGCTGTGCCGTGGGCAGGTTTGCTGTGCTCGTGGCTCCTCCTGACACGTCAGCCTTGTGTCTCATCTCTGCCGGCGCCCAGCTGCAGTGACGCTGCTCTTGGGGACCAGGCTCCAAACTGCAGTTCCCTAGAAGTGACTGCTGTTCTCCTGCTTCTGAGCCTCGGCTTTGGCCGTGGCTGCCTTTGGGGATAGTCGGCTGTGTCACAGGCATGCAGGGAGGGCTCTGCACACCAATAGTACCCTGGTCAGGAGAGCAGCATGGCCCTGAATGCCACGACTGAGCCCAGGTGGGTTGACATAGGCAATTGTGCATCTTTCAGCTATGGTGTAAAGAACCAGGATAACAGCACAAGCCCCAGTCTAGGCTCCAGTGGTGTCTGCCAGTGCCCAGCGGCAGGGTGTCCCAGCAGGCACTGTGCAAGGGTCCTTGGCATGGCCCGTGGTGGGTTGGAGATGTGCTGTGAGTGCCTCCAGGTGATGGCCTGTCTTCATAATGTCATTTGTGGATCTGGTAACATTCAGACCCCATGACCAGGGCTGGGGGTGAACATGGAGGCAGCCAGCCACCCTGGTGACTTGTGTCCTCGGAGGCTCAGCCAGCGGAGCACCTGCATGGGGACTCCTTTGTGGGCTGGTCGTCACTTGCTGCCCTGGCGTGTTGGGCTGCTGCAAACAGACGTGTCCTTGTCCCCAAGTACATGGCAAGGATTGCATTTGGTGACTGGAGGGTGCAGCCTCCTTTCTAGTACTCCATGTTCCTTGCACAGAGCCCTCTGCTCATCTGCAGCTGGATTCTGCAGATGTCCCACATACACCTCCCCTCTCTGCATTCCCACATTGGCGAGCAGCGAGGATCCCTCCATCGGGGTCTAGCGTTCTGATGTGGTTGGAATGAGAGGTTGCCTCCCCAGGGGCTGGCATTCCTGTTGTGTTCATTATTGTCCTCTCCTGCCCTGAGTTGGACATGCCTAACCTGTGTTATTTAAGAAGCATTCTGCAAACACACAACTTCTGTGGATTGAAGCAATCCCCTGTCTTTCCCTGATCTAGAAGGAAAACATGATAAACACCGTGGAAAAAGACACAGTAGGTCAAGATGGATGGTTGTAGCTGCTGCTAGTGCCAGATGAGGATTGTGTTAATTTCTAAGGGAACAGATTAGGACGGTAGTTTTTACATGGGCGTTCCTGGGTAGCATTGTGCCGTGCATCCAAATGGGTAACAGCTGAACTGCTCAGGTGAATGTCCTGTGACTGCGGCGCCGCTCGGCCGCATGCCCGCAGCAGCTCCGCTCGGCACCGTGGCCCCTCCGTGCTTGCACTGGCTCTGCCAGGGCCTCCTGCGGTGTCGCCAACAGGCACAAAGGGCTGAGCTGAATAAGCTTCATTTCTTCTAAGAAGCATTAAATAAGCCAATCAATGTACAGAGCATGTGACTGCACTTAAATTCCATCTGGAAAGTTATAATAACAATAAATAAAGAACAATAATGAGGAGTGAAATTGTGTGGCCAGCAGGATGCGAGACTTGGAATGCTGGGGAGAGGCTGGACTTGTTCCTTGCCATCTGGAATTAGGGTGTAGGTGAAATCAGATATCCAGATGGTTCCCCAATGGTCAATAATGCTTCCCTGGTTTGTGCTGGGGATGCAAAGAGAGGTGAAGGCTAAAGGAGAGTGAAGGACAACAGTATTACGGTTACCGCACATGGATCAGAGGAATCACTTGTACTCTAAGGGCACAGCCTGGTGTTCCTGTGATGCCAGGCAGAGAAAATCTAACCCAAGCATCTGGGGAGCAGCACACATCTCTAGCGATCCAGGTGTCCCTATGCCATCCCAGCCGCACTCCCATGCTCCACGCTCTGTTCCCTCCATGCTGTTGGTGTGACCAGCAGTGCTGTGTGCTCTGTGCCCTCCAGTGTGGCCAGCGTGTGTCCGTGCCCCGTTCCGTCCTTGCCCTCAGCGTGGCCAGCAGTGCAAGCTGGAGCAACGGTGTTGGTGATTCAGATGCTACAGTGGATTTTGTACCGCGGAGGCTTGATCCTGAGCTGATGTGTGTGTGCATGAGGTGGCATGGAGCAGGACGCCTGCCTCCTGCAGAGCATGGTTTCCCTCTACCGAGGCTTTTGAAGTGTGCTGAGTTTCATTGATGTGGTTTTGGTTTACATCTACAGTAGCAATTTGCGTGAGGCAGCAGAAGGGGATCTGTAGGGTGAGATGATGGATGAGGAGGACCCATGTCCCCTCCATGTGTCTGGGGAGTCAGGTAGGACTGTGTTGGCAAGGCCTGATGAATCAAATGTGGACGAGGGGCTGGAGGCACTGGGGGGCTGCAGTGCTCACCTGCCCACAATGTTGTGGCTGGAAGGGGCCCTGGGTGCCTTCTGGGGCAGTGTGGAGGTCACCCCGCACCCTGCACACTGGGGTGGGCAGCAGCCTGCGAGGGCTGGGGGGACTGGAAGGACAGGGTCTGACTGCCAGCTCCTGCTGGTGGTGGTGGCTCCATAGCCCTCGGGAGCAGTGCTGGGGGGACTGGAAGGACAGGGTCTGACTGCCAGCTCCTGCTGGTGGTGGTGGCTCCATAGCCCTCGGGAGCAGTGCTGGGGGGACTGGAAGGACAGGGTCTGACTGCCAGCTCCTGCTGGTGGTGGTGGCTCCATAGCCCTCGGGAGCAGTGCTGGGAGTACTGGTGCTGGGTGTGCTGGTGGTGTGGAGCAGAGCAGAATGCTGGCTCAGCTCCCTTTCCAGCTCAGCCCAGAGCCGACTGCTGGCATATGACTCTCGTTATCTCTCCTGCTCAGAAATGCAGTGCTCAGGGCATCCTGATGGATTTGTGACACTTCCCATGGGACTCTGTGCTCATAAACCAATTAAAGGATTACATCCTTGTAATGTGGAGAGTATTCTTTGTTTATTAAGTAATGCAGGTATAATTCAATTAGTGACAGGCTGACCTGCTGATGTCAAATGTGGATGCCAGTCAGGTTGGTCTCAAGCTCTGCCCCCCAGACTGGAGCACCAGGAGCTGAGGGGAGCAGCTGCCCCTCCTGTAGCTCCCCGTGCCCGACATGGAACCGTGAGAGTTTTTTATGGCTTTTACTAACATGTTCCTTTACAGAGTCACAGAATCCCAGAATCATTTGGGTTGGAAAGGACCTTACGGCTCATTCCACCTCCTGCCATGGGCAAGGAGACCTTCCACTATCCCAGGTTGCTCCAAGCCCTGTCCAACCTTGCCCTGAACTTCCAGGGTGGGGCAGCCACAGCTTCTCTGGGCAACCTGTGCCAGAGCCTCACCACTCTCATAGGGAAGAAGTTCTTCTGTAGAAATGAGATGATTTATTATTATAAGATGGTTTCAGGCTGGGCTGAGTGTTTATTGTTTGTTGTGGCTCGGAAAGCCCTGTGTCACCAAATAGTGTCCAAAGCATGATCTGCCTGCGGGCACAGCCTGTGCCCCCCATGTCTCCATGTGGGTGACTGTGGGTGTGTAGCTGTGCTCCCCTCCCTGTCCCCAGCTCAAGCTCTGCCATGTGCTGCTCCGTGTTCCCATAGCACCGTGGTCTGGGTGTGGGCACCGCTGCTGGAGTGCCATGGTGTGGAGTCGGGGGAAGCAGCTGCTGCTCCCTTTGGTGAGGTCCTCAGTCCCGAGAGTCTTTCCCACAGGGAAATCCCTCTGCTCTGGGCCATGTGACAGCCCAGGGTGATGCCTTGGATTTTAGCTTTCATATTTTTTCAAATTCTGTATTGCTTAGTGTGAAACTCTGAAGTGTCTTACAGCCTGCTGCTGCTGCTCTCTCATGCTAAGACAGACATAAAGCCTCTCTGGGTTTGCTCTCCAAGGACACCCAGACTGCCCTAGGCCCAAAATGTGTAAACCAGCATCTTGAGAAGAGGGGGTAAGCTTGCAGAAATTACATCATTAGCTAAAGTTTTAATTGGTGAATTTATGCTGACATGCAAATGGACCAAACCTATGAAAGTGTGAAGAACTCGTGACTCGTTGTCCATCTTGGGGTCCATTTTGGAAGCAGCCTCTGGGCTCCCCAGGGTGTACCTTTGAAGGCCTTTCAAATAAATATCACCTTTTTTCCCTTATTCCTGTTTAGTCTCTGTTTCCAGATAGCCACTTCAGGCATCAAGGGGAGGCAGAAGGCTGCAGGTGTTTTTCCCTCTGGAAAGGGGAGTTCAGGGGCCTGTGGGTGACTCATGGTGCCTTGGCATCTGATTAAAGCACTGGCTGGGCACCTGTCTGCCAGCAAAGAGGGGGAGAAGCGAAAATGTAAATACCCTGTACATCAGTAAGGCTGTGCAGGAGTGACTCCGGAGTAGAACAGGACTGATTCAGCAGATCTGGAGAATAAAAGTTCAAATCTCAGTAAGGGGTGGTTTGCTCCTAGGTGACAGACAATGTAACTTGGACAGCCCAACACCAATGAGTGGCTGGGACCAAGTGGGTGCAAAAGGTGTTTCCAGACTGCCAGAACTTTCCAGAAAGACCAGTATGTTTCAGTGTCCTGAATAATAACTGCTGGTCAGAAGCCCGCTCTGGTTTTCCATGCAATCTCCCGACAGAGTTGCGCTTAGTTTGCAGCACAGATCAAGCAAAACTTTATGTGTTGAATGCAAATACAATGTGGAAAAGGGGGATCTGCACATGTGTGGGCTAATAGAAGCACAAAAGCAGCTCATGTAGCCTGGCAGTGCTGGAGGAACATGAGCACCTGACAGCAGAATTATCTCTGAGGACCACAGACTGACTTGTAAACCATGGAATAAATTGCTCTTATTTTGTAGCATTTACTTGCTCAGCTACACTTCACAGGATTTTGCTTGTCTGGCAATTCCTGTTTGTCAGGAGGAAGCCCTGGATTGCTGGAGGCTGGCAGCTAGTGAGCTCTGAGCTGGGCAGAGGGTACAGCCCTGGCAGTGAACTCTTTCCCTGCCCAAAAAGTAACAGGTAGAGGAGCCAGGAGGGTGATCTTGTCAGCGGGGCAGAGAGGCTGAGGATGCTGCAGAGGGTGAGCTATCCTGGCCCCCTCTGCCCTCTCCCACAGGGCAATGGAAGCCCCAGCCCTGAGCAGACCATTCCTGCCCTCATGGGCAGTGGCACAGGCAGCATGGGCTGCCTAAAGCGTGGTGCCTGCTGCAGCAGCCTTGTCCTCCTGGGGCTGCCGCCTGCCTCTGCCTATCTGTGATACTGTGAAACCTCTCAGGTGCTGCTTCTGTTGGTGAAGCTTGACCAGCTACTTCAAATCCTTCCAAAATGACAAGATTTGAATTGGTTTTCTTGGTGGCCAAAAGTGAAAGCTCAGGATCTCCATGCTCAGTCACAGCGTGGCAGCTCTCCTGTCACGCTCGTGCTGGCGGTGATCTGCTCTCCTGACGTGTTTCCTGTTCCCGTCCTGGTGCGATGCAGTGCCTGACTTTCTGTTCACCTGCGCCCTGCTGCTGCTCCCAGGTCATGGCATTCCAGCCCTTAGTGGGGTTTGTGCACTGACACAGTTGAGTCATGTGGCTGTGGGATGCAATTTTGGTCCTTCAGAACGTCAGTTCGTGTTGATGCACAAATGCTGTTTCCCCATGAATTTAATTGCAGGTGTGGCACTTCTGGGCATGCAGAAACAGCAGCCACTGCCGTGCTTCCTGTGCCCAAGATCAAGATAACAGAGTATGAAGGAGTTCATGGTGTTTGGAGCGGCTGGAGCTGGGAGGGTACCGATTACCAGTTAATGAAGGGGAAGGAGACAACAGAGGGAAGTCCATTCCCAGCACATGAAGACAGTAATGGAAACAGCAACCTGCCCACATCTGTGGTGACTTAGAGCTGATGCAAATCCTTGCAGATGTTGGATTCCTCTCTCTATGGTTTGTGGTGAGCTGTGCTCCTGGAGGGCAGGATCCCCGTGTTCCTGGAGCTGTGGCAGGGCAGGGCTGAGTGGCAGGTTCAGGACGGTCTGGACATGTGCTGATGGATGGTGCAGGCTCCCAGCAGATGGGGAGGAGGAGGCATTTGTGGCCTGCCTCGCGTGCAGCGGTGCTGGGCTGCCTGCAGAGCGCGTGAGGCTGAGGCTGTGGGGAGGAGAAGGAGGGGTGTGCTGAGAGTGCCCGGGTGGGCGCAGTGCTGTCAGGACAATGCGCTTCTCTGTCCCTGTCCTGCCCGTGCTGATCATGGAGTGAATCCTGCGGGAAGCTCCTGTTTGTCGGACCATGGTGTCTCATTGCTGCTGCAGAGGTGTCGATGCCTCTGTCACACACAGGGCCCGTTTGTCACATTATATCAGTGTATTCCCAAGTGTTATCACAGGGTGCAGAGCTGATGGCTGGAGCCTTCTGCTGTGGGTGTGGGCCAGGTTGCTGTTTGTCAGCCTTGGTTATGGGGACACCAGGCTTCCAAACAGGATCACTTTGCTTTGCAAAAAGCCAGTTTCAGTATAATTCCAGCTGTGCCCTGGTGGGTGCCTGTGTGGAATGCCCATATGTGGTAAGGAAATTGCATGTAAAGGTGGCTCTTCCACTGGGAGGATGCAGTGAGGACAGTTGGATCTCATTGGGATGATGTGAAGGAAAGGCTGCCTGGGAGTGAGGAGATCCTGCTGCAGGAGATCCTTCTCTAGAAGACCCTGCTCTGGGAGATGTGGGGATTCATTTGTTTTCTTCTGTGTGAGTTTAACTGATGGCACATAGCAAAGTAGCACATCCCCTCATTCACATGGGTGAAGCGGAGTGAGGCATTGCCATATCCCTTTCCAGTGGTGTGAGCTGTCCTCTGCTGTGGCTGTACAGAACTGCTGGATAGGAACCCCCTGTCCCCATGTCATTCCTCGGTGCCAGAGCCAGCAGAGGAGCCGTTCTTGTGCCTGGTATTATCCCAGTCCTCTCTGGAGCAGGAAGTCAAAGGTGTTGGCTTCCTTCCTCTCCCTCAGTTTAGAGCAGGATTTTATGTCTTAGGGGTGTCTCTCCTGAGACGAGGGTCTGCATTTGCCTGGGCATTGCTCCTGGCAGCTCTCCTGCACTGTCTCTGACACAACCTGTTGGTGGTTGTGTTCCTCGCAGCAGCTCCTGGGTGGTCCTGGAGGGGTTTTGGCAACCATGGACCTGCTGGTGATGCCTCCAGGTGCTTTCTCTGGTCACAGTCATTCTGAGAGTGGCAGTGTCATGCCAGGATGCTTTACTTTTGGCAAATTTACTCTTGCCCCAAGCAACCTGTCTAGTGGAAGGTGTCTCTGCCCATGTCATGGGGTGGAGCTGGATGGTCTTCAAGGTCCCTCCCAACTCAAACCATTCTGGGATTCTGTGGTCTTTCAAAAGATCCACAAGTCCTGTTCATTGGAGGTGTGTAAGGTCACTGTGCCCACAGAATCGGTGGTGCTGGACCTGCTGACTGATGAATGGACTTGAAAATGAGCCAGTCCTGTGAGCAGGATTGGGAATGCTGCCCAGGGCATCATTCTGCTCTGCTCTGTCCCCTTGCTGGGACACTGAAGTAATTTAGTTTTCTCCAGCTCCCCCACCTCATTCTTAATTACAAAAGTGAACAAGAGGACCAGACAGCAAAAGAGATAGGCAAGGGAGAGCTTTGATAGCAAAGCTGAGAATAAAAAAAAAAAAGTATGGATTCCTTAAAGTAAGATTTTTATTTTCCAGTGAAAGGCTTTCTTATTAAAAGAAATTCAATTGGCATCAGATCTTTTCAGCAGAAATTAAGTGCATGCAAAAGAATTTGTGTATCTCAAGAACCTCCAGTACAGCGGGAAGGGTGTGATGCCTTTGTTTTTTGTTGCTTTCTTTAATATAAGAAAACTTGAATTAAAAAAACAGTGAAAAACTTAAAAAAAACCCCAGTCGGCAACAACACAGCTGTTAAAATGTTGGCAAATGGCTGTGGTACTTGTCTGGCACTGGGACCTGCTACAGTGTCCCCCCACACTGTACCAGGACCCGCCCCCTGTCCCTTCTGCTGCTCTGGAACCTGTCACCTGTCCCCATCCCCGGGGGCCACTGTATCCATATTTTAGCTCGGCTCAAGCCTCTGGGTGCTTCCTGAGCTGTAACCAAGGAGCAGCTGCCTCTGTGTCAGGAAAGAAGCAGAAAATTGTCAAGGTAAGCTTCTCCACTACAAAATGCTGGTTTTTGGAATACAAAGTGCTCTTCTCAAAGTGTTTCACATTTGGTGACTTTTCTGTATGTTTAGGCCGAGTTTTGGCATGGCCTACCTGGGGTGGGGAGCTTTGTGGGTCCCTGGAGTGTGCGGTGCTGAGCCAGGCATCCCGAGCCTGCGGGGACAGCTGCATGGTTCCCTTGTGCCACCAGCGCTGTGGATACTGCTGGTGGTGCTGACCCCGGCAGCTTGGGGTGTTTGGGCTCCCCAGGAATAATTTTGAAGAAAAAGATGGATTCTTGATCCATTCAGAGTGAAACAAAAGTTAAAAAACTCCCAGTGACATCACCCGCCATCACCTCTGTGTTTGTCTCTCACTTTCTCTCATCTCCTTGTGTAAATCCAAGGAGTGTCTGAGCAGCAGGAGTGGCTGTGGGAGATCTGGAATGCCTGGGAATGGTGTTTGGGTCTTGCTCCCTGTGCTTGTTGCACCTGGGACCCTGTTCCGCATTTTGAAGCTTGGAGCTCTCCCCTCTCCCTCCTGTTCAGTCCCTTCCTGCCAGATGTGCTGGGGTCAGTGGGTGGGATGTGACAGGGACACGTCACACAGACACATGTTCCTGTGCTGTGGAGCCAGGAGATGAGAAGCAGTGATGCATTTTTAAAGAGGGCATTGTGTGGAGGGCAAAGTTTCTCTCTCTCTGCTTTGATTTCTGGGCGTAATTTGAAGATAACTCAGTTAGCTGCAGTAAAATCATGCTGATTTACTTGAGGTAAGAGTTTGAGGTTCCTTGTTTCGTTTCTTCAAGTATTTCCCTGCACAATGCTGCTCTGCCTCCTCTTGTGAGAGGGAAACTGCGTAATTTTCCTGATACTAATTAAGATAAGAGAAAATTATACCAAAATGTATTCAATGGGAAATAAATAAATTTAAAACATACCTGAACTCCAGATCACAGTCCCTGGCCTGGCTGCTGGCACAGCTCTGGCACCCCAAGCAGGGCCCTCTGTGGGGAGCAGGTGTGGGGGCTGAGTGGGGGGGTCAGGCTGCGGTGCCACTTGGGAGCCACCTGGACTTCATTTGCCTCTGAAAATCGCGTGAGTGGGGAAGGCTCACACAGGGAGGGGATGCAGCAGAGAGTGGCTGTGCTGCGGCCACCATGAGCTGAGGTGTGTCTGTGAGCTGGAGCTCCCGGTGTCCCGCTGTGCTGGCCCAGGGGCTGCACGGCCCGGGAGCCATGCACGGCCCTGCTCTGCCCCTGCTCCCCGGGATGTCCCTGTGTGAGCCACAGGCTCTCCTGGTGCAGGTGTACGTGGCCACGGCTGGCAGAGCCCTGTGCTTCTCCAAGTGTGGCACCACGTCGGCTCCATCTCCCCCTGGCTGGGAGCTCTGAGTGCGAGGAGGTGCTGTGTGCCGGTGCTGTGTGCTAGAGCTGTGTGCCAGAGCTGTGTGCCGGAGCTGTGTGTCAGTGCTGTGTGCCAGAGCTGTGTGCCGGAGCTGTGTGTCGGTGCTGTGTGCCGGAGCTGTGTGCCGGAGCT
>VZRV01004682.1:112866-227703 GCA_013398115.1 Falcunculus frontatus
CGGGAGCTGTGTGCCGGACCTGGGCGCTCGACGTGTGTGGTGGAGCTGTGTGCCGGAGCTGTGTGGCGGAGCTGTGTGCCGGTGCTGTGTGCCGGAGCTGTGTGCCGGAGCTGTGCGCCAGAGCTGTGTGCCAGAGCTGTGTGCCGGAGCTGTGTGCCGGAGCTGTGTGCCAAAGCTGCCGGAGCTGCCAGAGCAGGGCTCCTGCTGCTGCCATGGTGGTGCCACGCAGGGAGCCCGATTGGTGAGGGATGGAGGTGCTGACTCTGCAATCTCCACTCCAGAACTGGAAGGGCTTGAGGATGCGCTGTGTTGGAGCTGGCAGTGCCCAAGGATGAGCTCCACGTGCTGAATTCCCTTTTGCTAAAGAGTGACGGATTCTGTTGTTTCGAGTGGGCACACTGCAGGTTGTTGCGCAGTCCCAGCCAGTGCTGCTTACATCTGGTGGGACTCAGGAGCTGCCTCTTAAATTGGTTCAGAGCGCAGCGCTGCTCCTGTGAGCCATGGTGAGGTGGTTTGGGTGTGCTCATGTGGGAAAAGATCGTCAAGATCTCCCAAGATCTCTGGCTTCTCCGGGCCATGGTTGGAATGCAAGATGAAGACTCCTACAGCACGGCTGCAGGCATGTAGCACGATGGGCAGAGCCTGGCGTGGTCCTCAGCAGCTGCTTCGCAGCTCCTGCACAGCTGGTCCACAGCTGGACTGTGGTGTGAACAGAGTGGTTGCAGGTGTGCAGCTCTTGTGAGGCATTGCTGTGGCCTCGGGGCAGGATCAGCCTCAGCTGTACAGCTGGATTTGGGGTGTGGGTGGCCATCTGTCGGCATCCGTTTCTTGAGTTCTGCGAAAATCTTGCCATAGCAGCACAGTTGATCAAATTTTGAAGTAGCAATTAAAATCTAAATTTCTTTGCCAAAGCCTTAAGTATGTCTCTTATCTGAAATGCTCAGACTCTTTGCTGAGTTAAGAACATTAGGACCAAGAGACCCATTAAATTTTCTGGCAAAGAAGAAGGAGATAAATCCTGCAAACTGATGGGATCGTATGTGGCAGATCTGATGATATCTGCTTCATGCACTGAGATGTAGTGGAGGAAAATGACCTTTCAGAATGATTTCTCTGGGCTAGAAGTTTTGGAAGTGGCTATCTTTTCTTTTTTCAGAAATCTGCATAAAGTAGTTTTGCTCTTGTCCAGCTGAAGGGAAACCCGTTTTATTTGCTTATATTGCTTTTCCTGTCCTACAAGATGTTTGATCCGTCTTTTGGAAGCAGAGGAAAGGACAGTGCCACTCTGTCAGCCCTTGCCTGAGCAGTTCACACCATCTCTGGTCATTATGTTTGCAAACTTTTCAGAACTGTCATTCAGATGTAGGTGAGGTCACAAACAGTCATGGTTCAGCTTCTCCTGGTGTCAGTGATGCTGTCCTCCACTAATCCATGGTCTGCAGGTTCAGGAGCTGTGGTTCGTTAATGGGAATAGCTCCACTCAGCTCTGAGCTGTGCTTTTTAGCCAGAGCTTCCGTCTTAGCAACCAGCAAACACCAGTGTCGGCACTACCCGAGTGGCCCTGACAGCAGGGCTTGTTAATGCGAGGTGACAGGGGATGGAGAAGTGGCCAATTAACAGATGAAATAATGAGGCACTTGCTTGGCGGCGACTTGTTTAAAGCTGTGGGTCTGAAGCAACTGCTGGGGAGCCAGCGGCACTGGGCTGAGGTGCTGGAGGGGTGCTGGAGGGGCTGGAGTTTCTGCCGCAGCTGCCTACCTCACCACCCTCTCATGACCCACATCTCTGCCAGACCCTTGAATCACAGAACCGTCAGGGCTGGAAAAGCTTTTCAAGATCCTTGAGTCCAACCTGTGCCCAATCCCCACCTTGTCACCCAGCCCAGAGCACCAAGTGCCACGTTCAGTTGTTCCTTGGGCACCTCCAGGCATGGGGACTCTCCCACCTCCCTGGGCCGCCCATTTCAGTGCCTGACAACCCTTTCCATGAAGAAATTCTTCCTGTCTCCAAGGGGTTTAATTCTTTGCTCCACTCCCCAAAAATGCTTCTGCACACTGAGGGTCTTTTTTGTGCCTAAATATCTGTCTTCTGAGATTGGTGGAAGTTTTCTAATTAAAATGTTCAATATCCTTGGGTCAGGTACCAGGTGCTGGAGGAGGACTACATTTGAGATACAAACATAAGCCTGTTACAGGGCTGGACTTCATAAGGCAAAGCGAGAAACACATTGGGGTGATGCAGAAGTTTTCTGTTGTTATTTCTGTTTGCCATTTGCAAAGGAGCGGCAAAAATGTAAACTCATGGCAGCTGTTTTCTACTGCTACAGGAGCTAAGAAAAAGGTTAAAAAGTGACAGTTTAAGTAAGGCAGTTTAAAAGTGGCAGAGCTGGATAACTGGTACCCAGGAGTATTAAAATAATTGGCCAAGGAGCTCCCTGACACAGTAATGGTTTATTTTTAACAAATCCTGAAATGCTGAGGATGAACCAGAGGCATGGGAAAAGGCTAATGAAAATTGATAGAAAAATTAAATATGATTTGGTCTAGGGGGAGTTGTGCCATCAGCTCCTCCCAGGCTGGATCCCTCTCCCACTGGCTCTGCTCTTCTCCCACTCGCATCCCTCATTGTTTCCACCATAGGCTCTTCCTGCAGACCTGGACATAAAAAGCAGTGAGATCTCATGTTCTTCCTGCTCCTGCTGGATGTGCTGCTGGGACGACAGGGCCATGCTCAGCCCCTCTCCCACCTTATTCTGGCACATTTGATGGCTGGGCAGTGGTTTGGCTGATGCCGTCAGAGGCTGTGTGACGGATGCTGATCCTGGACACTGGTCCCATGGCAGTCCCGCAACCCACGACCCCTGCCACTTGCACCAAGCTCTGGTGTCGCCAGCTGGACACCTGTGGGATGTGACCGTGTGATGGTGCAGTGACGGGTGCTGACCCAACAAATGACCAGTCCCGGTCCCTGAGCATGGGTACACCGGGGGCCAGGTCAGTGTTCCCACTTCCTGACCTTGACTCACCAACCCTCATTCCAGAGCCAGGCTGTGTATTTCACAGGCTTCTGAGGTTCTCCTGTCTCCATCCTGCCCAACACAGCTTTCCTTACACGTTTCCTTGTACACAGAGGCCTCATATCATCTCCAAAACAGATCTTTAAGCCCTTTGGCATAATTACTCTGTTTCCTCTTGGCAGTCAGGTGGCAGTTACGGAGAGAGCCGAGGTGAGCCGGCAGCACAGGCTCGCGTGTAATTTCCTGGTTGTGCGACAGAGATTGGCCCAATGACTTTCTGCCGCGTGTTATCTTGTGCTCCACAAGTGTGGTTTTCACTCTTTGTGAGAGGGTCACCTCCCTGAGTCTGGAACCCAGCGGAGGTGCAGTGAGTTACGTTGTACCTCACCCGAGGGAGTGATGTGCTGGGTCCTGCCTGGGCGGGGCTGCTGGCAGGGGCTGTTGGTCATCGCAGCCCATGAGCCAGAGCTGGTGCACGGTGCTGTGCTGAGGACCCCAACAGACCCACCTGAGCACCCCTGAGCATCTTTGTGCCCAAACATCCCTGCATCCAAGCACCCCTGTGCTGGAGCATCCCTGTGTCTGAGCACATCCCCGTGTCTGCAGCTGAGCAGCCCTGTGCCTGAGCCTGTCCTGTCCTTGGCCAGAATCCCTGGGGCAGTGCCTGGGGTTCACTGCCACCTTCTTTTACTCCTGTCCTCCTCCGACTCCGCCACTGATCCCAGTTTGCTGTCTGTCCTGCTGCCAGAGCTCTGTAACATTTCCTGCAGCTTATCATTACTTTCTTCTGTTCTTATTCCCTATATCAGGAAACCATAAATATGTATTTTAGAGCCGTCAGTTTTTTCGAGTGTGTGGAGTGCTGCCTCCTGAAAAATCCCAGCAGCAGATTTTGAGCCAAAGGGAAGATTGCAAAAATAGTTTCTCCCTTATGGCACATTGAAAGTTTCCCTTTTAGGCGAAATTGCCCAACCCTGACAGATGTATCTGAAGTTTTAAAAAATATGAGTCCCAGTATTTCACTTAAACTGTCATTCTTGGTAAAGGAAGATATTCCTTTTGGTATGCCCATTGATTTCCTTTGGATCTAAATATGGACTGAGGTCCATCAGGTTCCTGCTGCAGCAATGTGGTCAGTGAGCTCTGTGTACATGTATTGAGCAGCTGTTCCAGGCTGGCTCTGTGGTCAGACTCTGCTCTGAGTTCCTGTGGCAGCTGGAGGGACTGCTAGAGCCCTGTCCCCTTGCCGGCCCCGGACACCGGCCGTCTGTGCTGGGGTCTGGAGCCCCTTCAGCACGGGCACCGCAGAACGTGCAGGGGGAGGGAGGGCAGGTTCTGCTCCGTGCTTGCTCTCTGTTGGGGACTGCATGACCCCCCTCTTCTTTCACAACCTTCAGCTGAGGGGAGGCAGCTACTGCTCCCTGCCACCACCTGTGTCTCCAGAGTCCCACCGGACAGGGTGCTGGGAGGGGATGGGATGTGTGCTGCTCCTCCTGCCTCGGCTGCATCGGCAGCACATGGGAACCAGGCTGGGGCCAGGGCCTGGCCTGGCACTGCCCATGGCCCTGCACTGCCCCTCATCTTGGTGCTGTCGGTGCTGGACACAAGCTGTGTGTGGTGATGGAAGTGCTTGGAATTTACTCTGGGTTGGGTGAGAGCCTCTGCCAGGGGCTCACCTGCTGGGGCAGTGTCACCTCACATCATCCCTTGGGGAGCTCCCTCCTGGGGGCACGTGGTGCTCTGGCTGTGGCACCACGGTGTGGGACACTTGGGGCTGGAGCAGCAGCAGCAGCTTTGGGGTGCCCGGTCCCAGGGCAGTGGGTCCTGCTGGGACTCTTGCTGGAGTGGTCTCAGCTTTGGCCTCGGTCTTCTTCAGGGTTTTGCAGTATGTCAGGGGCTGTGCTGGGGGCTGTGCCAGGGGCTGTGCAGTCGGTGCCTGTCCTGGCAAGCAGGATTGCCTGGGTTTCCAGACGAGATAACACGGTGGATTAATTAGATAGTGAAGTGCTAATAGCTATTGAAAAGAGATGTGCTTGCTGTGTGCCCCAAGTTTGGATTTATTACTACTACTTTCTGTATGGCCTATTAATTTTTGATGACTTTAGATAAATTGCATTCAGCCTGAAATAAATTAAAATAAGTGCATATAAATCATGTTCTATTCTTGGCTTCTGCAAAACAAATTTCCATTTCATCTCTTGTTGTCCTTCCTTTATTACATGTATCCTGCCGGTGTGTGTCACCCGTTATTGTGATGGAAATGTTTTATCTCCTTGAGATTCCCTGGGTTTGCCTTTGAAGTGTCGGGGTTGCTGTAGACATGGCACATCTTAGATCATCGCAGTAGCTAATTTGGCCACATCTGTTTGATTTACCAGTTAACAAGCCAGACCTAAATACTAAATACTAAATAGGTGTTCTTCCACGAGAGCGATCTACGGTTTGTACCCAGTACTCCTTGACATTAAATTAAACTTTAGAACTTAAAATCCGGCTTGTTTTATGACTCACATCCTCAAGTGATGTTCAGGCAAGTGTAGAGACAACCCTAATAAATGCCCGGTTTTAGATTGTTTAATTTACTATATGTTTATGTAAGAGTACAGTGACTAAGAAAAGAATTGGCCTCAGTTAATGCTGCGACGATTGCAAGATATTATTACACAGATAATAAATGTCCATCTGGAATAAATCATTGTTAGTTTACTTTCCATTTAATTTGGTGGGCTGTGCAGAAGTGAGGCCATGGAAGAAATAAGTTATTTTTACAATGTTTGATAAAACCTATGAACTGCTCAGGCTGGGAAATCTGCTTATGGCTAATCCCCCATTTTGCTGTGGTGTGTCGTGCTGACAATCTCACCCTTCACAGTGTTGTTCCCTCTGCTTCTGATTTCCCCCAGTTAAACTGTGTGTGTTTGGTGGGCACACTGGGTTTGGCCACAGTGCCCTGGCCAGTACTTGGGTCCCCCTTCACCCCCATCCCTCTTCCAGTGCCCATTTGGGAATGAGAGTGCTGGTGCATTAAAAACGGTGGCATTTGTTGGCAAAGGAAACCTTAAGAATAATTTTATTCATAGACTCATAGAATCCCAGAATGGTTTGGTTGGGAGGAGACCCTTAAAGTTCATCTTGTTCCACCCCCCTGACACGGGCAAGGACACTTTCCACTAGACCAGGTTGCTCCAAGCCCCACCCAAACTTTCCTTGAACATTTTCAGGGATGAGGCATCAATTACCACATTTTTCCATTATTACGTATTTATCACAGCAATAAGTTAAAAATGGCCAATGCTGGGTACCCTATACTGCTTTAGGGTGGTGTCAGGGATGGAGAGTTCTGGGGAGTTTGGGGTGTGTGGGAGGTCATATGTGCGCCTGTGTGTCCTGGGGCCTGTCAGGTTACCATTTCTGGAGTCACTCTCCTGTGCCCTCCTTGCTCCCCTCAGCAGCTTTGGACACAACACACAGCTGTGTGATGTGGTCAACACCTGGAGGGAAAGGATGGCATCCCAAGGGACTTGAAGAGGCTGGAGAGGAGGGAGTGGGTGAAGCTCAGCACCACGCAACCTCATGGTGGTGAGGCCTCGAGCACTGGGCACTGCTATGTGACGATGTAAAGGCACAACCAGGATGTGGCCAGGGAATGGTTTGGCTGTGCTGGACCCTGGAGCAGCTGCTGCCCTTCCCATGTCAGGTGATGCCTGACATGGGCAGCCCTGGCAACTGGCACTGGCCGGGCACCAGTGGGCATTTGACAATAAGAGGAAAATCCCAGATTTCCTCATTGTATGATTCACCAGCATGTGGAGCGCTGCTGTCGGAGTGCTCGGGCAGGAAGAGCTGCAGGGAGCGTGTGCAGGTGAGAGCGAACCTGTGCCAGGACAGGAGTGGGTGAGTGGCTGGCATGACCGGCACAGCTGGCACAGCTGGCGCTGCTGGTGCCCTGCAGCAGTTAGACAGCAATTCGGGTGTGCACCCTGAGCTTGGGGTGCACTGTCTGCCCGTGCAAGGACATGGCTGGTGCCACCCCGGTGCCCTGGGCGCCTCTGCCCGGGCAGGCTGCATGCCAGGGACTGCACCAGGGTGGGGGTGGCCCCAAGGACCCTCTTCCCCCCCACCAGTGCTCACCACATGTCCCTCTGAGCAGACCTATAGCTGGAGGGTGTGGGGCAGGTCGTGCAGGGCCACCATGCCTACCTCACCTTCCCGTGCCACCTGGGAACAGAGGGGTAGAGGAGTGGTGGGGAAAATCCCTTCACATTTATGTTGTGTTTTGATGTTGCAAAACCAGTTTTTAAAATGCCAAAATACCCAAATTCAATAAAAATGTTTTGGTAAGTTCAAAGCTGCCTCGTTTAAACAAATACTCGCTTAGGCCTGCTCCTGTTTGGAAGCTGCATGGCTGATGCTGATGTTGGTGTCAGTGTTTGGCATATCTGTGTAATACTTGGTACAGGAACTCCTCAGGAGCCGGAAGGCTTTGTATAGAATCACAGAATGGTTTGGGTTGGAGGGACCCTAAAAGTTTTGGTGTTCTGACCTTAAAATAGAGTGTGTGTGTGTATCACCATACCTGAGATGCTTTTCAGTGACATCCCCCTGTGTGGACCTCTGGCCTTAACTCCTGCACTGCATGGGGGCTGTGGGGTGTAGGGGTGATGGGTGTGGGGGTGGTGGCTTCAAGGGGATGGGGTTGGAAGCTGTCTCGGATGGCACTGGCAGCCCTGGGCTGGGGTTTGGGAGGGGGCTGCAGCTGGGCTGGGAGCTCTTGAGTGCGGGCGGTCGGGACTGTGCTGCTTTCCCTGTGTTGCATACCACTTCAGGGACGATTCCTGGAGGCTGGAGGAAAGGAAAAGGATGGAATTCATAGTGCACATTTCATAGAGGAGGCCAGGGAAGTGGAGCAACCTGTCCATCTGTCTGGGCCTGTGGTGTCCACAGAGCCTGGCTGGCCGGCACATGGACCAGCAGCCCTGGTGCTGGTGGTCATCAGGGCATAAAGGCAGCCATGTGAATGGTGATGGACGGTGCCAGTGGCGTGTGCTGCTTGTACATGGGTTAGAGGTGCCTTGGGAAGCTGGTGCTCACTGCTACTGGACTGAGAGATGCATTGCTGAGACTTTCTGCCCCAAGGAGCGGGAGGATACAGTGAAAAGAGCCCACACAGGCTCTTGGCTGTGCCTGCAAAGCCCCAGATAGTTACACAGCTTAAACAGAGCTTGCTGGGTTTGACAGTGGGTGAGATGGGAATGCAGAGTTGTCCCTCAGAAACGGGAGATGATCTCTCCATGTGTGTTTTTATCACAGGATATTTCTCAGGTGCCGCTCTGTTTTGTGCTTGGTTCGGTGCCCCTCTCGCCCATCCACGGCGGAGCAGCAGGAGGTGCCCCCAGCCCGGCGTGCCGGGGGCCGTGGGATCATCCGGCGCGGTTTCCTCACGGCACAGCTATTAATACCTTACAGAGCTGCAGTCGTGCTCTGCGCTGCCGCGTTGACTCATCCCGTGGATCACTCTGGGCTCTTGTCTGGGATACCAAAGCCTTGATGGGCTGCCTCCACCGCAGCCCCGCGTCGTGTGGGAGCCCCCCTTGTGCTCCGACTCGCTCAGCCTTTAATCCAGGGCACGGCAGGTGCGTTCAGTTCAGCCGGCCGTGGCGGGAGCAGGGCAGCCGTGTGCGGAGCTCTCACGTGTGGCTGTGGGCCTGGGGCATGCCAGCAGCAGGTGTGCAGGAAGAGTGCTGAAGTGTGCACTGGGAGGGTGCTGGGAGCGTGCTGCCGCTGTCGCTGCACGGCAGGCAGCAGTGCTGGGAGTGCTGGTCCCCGTGCGCTCGGAGAGGCTCACTGGGACACCTGTGTGAGGGAGACAGCGTGGGGCGTGGCAGGGAGCAGAATGAGAAGGGAAAGAAAGGAAATCCCTGGAAATTCCATGTCTCTGCTGTACTGGCCGTGCTGACCCCAGGGTCACTGTTCCACGGGAGCCTGCCCCAAGCTGGCAGCAAGCGGTGCTGGAGGCGAGGGCCAGGGGCAGGGTGGTGAGCGTTGGGCATTCCCCTGAGTGCAGTGACCCTGACCCTGCCCAGGCCTCCTGGGAAGGCTCCAGCGTTCTTGTGAAAATGCAGGACACAGGATGCCATGTCAGCAGAAGTGAGGGGAGAATGCCAAGAATGTGCCCGTGTCCCTGCTTCTGCTGGAAACACTCCAGCTGTGACATGTGCACTGCTGCAGGAACCCCATGGGTTTTTTACCTTTCCAAGCACTTGGCATTGTTGAGTGTTGTCTGCTCCAGACAATGTGAAACAATTCTAAAATAAAGTGCTTTTAAAAAAAGGAGATTCTATTTTTCTCCTCAATTTCTGAACTTTATGGGCATGTTTTTAAGCTGTGTGTTGCAAGGGCAAGTGCTGAAGCTCTTTGTTGTGACAGGGGAAACACAGCAAAAATCCAGAAATGGAGCTTTTGAGGAAGGAATATATATTATGTCAGCAGAGGCATCATCCCTGTATGAGCTGGCAGCACTGCCCCTGGCCTTCACTTTGAGCCTGGGTCTCCCCTTGCTCCTGCCTCTAAGATTCCCAGAGGTCTGAGGGGCTCATGGCTGTTTGAAGCTCTTCAAGAAGGACCAGGACACAGAATTTCCTGGTCTCATGGCTCCCCATGGGGATTCACCTGTCCACTCCTACAGCAAGCGTCAAACATGGTGGTCTCATGGTCCTGGCTGGTGATCCTGGCCAGCTCAGCACTGGGTAGCTAGCACAGCCCCCAGAGCAGATCTCTGGATGAGTTTCTTTGATTTGAATGGGGTTTTTTTCTCAGGTACTTTGTTTCCAATTCAGCAAAACCCTCTGACCTGTATACAAACCACTGACCTTTGTGAAACTGAAGCTCCTTGTTCTCCACTTCACTGGTCCCAGCAGCTGGAATGCCACAGATTCCAGAATCTCCTTTTACATACCACATTCTGGCATGGCTACTGGGTACCTGTGGTGGCTGGTGCCATGATTTCCCTTTCTCCATCCTCAGCAGGTGAACATCATCAGCTTCCAGACTATTTTTTTCCCCCACTACGAAACTGCATTTGCAAAGACCTTGAGAATCTTGACTTCTGGAAGGGTGGGAAGGGCAGTCAGTAGCTCTGTTATGACCTCAGCGATGACAGATGAAGTCTGAGCCAGGCCCTGAGTTGGCAGCTGGCTCCAGCAGCTCCCGGTGTGCACACTGGGCATCCCTGGCATGCTGACCATGTGTAACACCGACCATCCAAACAGGAATTGGATGTAGTGGAAGTTGTTTGCTAATTAATGGCTGTTACGGATTCTGCTGCTCCCATGTGTTGTGGGATCCACAATATGTAAATGACCCTTTGAAGCACTGGGCACACTGGCAGATGCTGCACTTCATATCCCAAAGAGGAGGGGCAAAACCCCCAGCATGCAGTATGTTGGGCACAAGGAGCCATCACAGTACGTAGCATTTCAGTCCTGGGTTCCTTGGATCCATTCCAGACAGGAATTTCAAGTTCATTAGCACTTCACCTGACCTCTGTCTGTTGCTAGAACAGGTGGGTAGTTATTCCCACGGCCTGCTGCTGACCGGGTGCCAGGTTGTGGCTGCCGCTCACCCTGGCAGTGCTGGCTGGGGCTCAGAACAGCTGTGGCCCACAGGAGCTGGGGTTACTCTGGCCATTCCCCAGAACCCGTCAGACCCTGCAGAGGTTTATGGTGGGAGTCTGCCCTTTGGAAGTGCTGGCCAGAGGGACTGTGTGCGCCCCAGGATGCACCAGGAACTGCTGGGGCTGTCACTCCCTTACAGGACCAGGTGGCTCCTCTGGAACCAGTGGAAATCCTCTGTGGGTCTTGCAGAGCTATGTGTGGTGCTGGAGCTGGAGTGTGCCCCAGCTATCCCTACACGGTTCCTGTGTGTGGGCTCAGTCCCAGGCGAGCTCAGGGTTCCCCCTCTGTGCAGGGGTGGCTGTTGTACAGCTGCCAGCGCTGGGGCTGGCAGGTGCCTGGCATCCACGCTGGAGGGGAGCCGGTGCTGGGGTGGAATGGTGGTCCATGTTCCATAGCTGGGCTGGAGGTGTTGTGAAGGCCAGAAGACCTGTGGGAAACACCTGGCAGGGCAAGGACCATGGGAGTCACCCATCGTGTGGGCACGTCCCGCTTGAGAGCGGCCAGGGGAAGGTGGGCAGGGGGTGACAGCGCTGAGGGGTCCCTGCCCTCATGAGCCCCAGCCCTGCCCAACCACTATCAGACCTGCTCCATACCTGAGAAATGGGGGTAGGAAATGAGTTCCTCTGCTCTGAGACAGGAGCAGCAGTCTGGGGGCATGGCCCTGGCCAGTCCCCTCCAGCCGATGGGGGAACAGTGGAGGGGCTCCCAGCCCCCGGCTGTGTGTGCTGGGGCTCACGGGTTCTCTGCTCTTCGGAAACATGGTTCCCACTCTGTGTGGCCATGAGCCGTGCAGCCCACAACAATTCAAACTTCAGTTTTGTAGACAGATGAATAACTCAAAATGATCAAATGTAGCAACAGAATGGATGTAAAGAGTGGTATATATGAGAGGCTTTTTTTGTGAATCACAAATGTCACATGAAGCGCTCGACTACCCTTGTCCTATTGCAGGCACTGAGCAGTAAATGAGCAGTGCTCACCTTCCTAGGAAGCTGGCATTTGTTTTATGTATGAATGCACTTTCCTTTTTGTTTTTTTATCTTTTAAGCAAGTAATGAGAATCACATATTGCTTTCATTAGTCAAAAAGATGTTTTCTGCAATGAGCTCTAAGCCATGTCAGTGCTGCTGTCTCTGCAAATTATCTGTGTGGGGGATGAGGTATGCTGGGAGAGGAGGGGACACATGTCCAGGCTGACTTTCAGCAGATGTGTTTTTTGGTGGCTGTCCTCCTAAGCCACCAGGTCCTGCAGTTCATACTGTCGTCTAGAATGTCTCAGTGGTGGGGCACAGCTACAAGACTGCTGCACCGAGCACGCTGGGAGGAAATGCTCTGTGTTTTTTCAGCAGGGAGATGAAATGTTTGTGCTACCCCTGCAGCAAGGGATGATGCCCAGGCTGGGGAAGATGGGCTATCCCCATCCCTGCACAGCCTGGGTCACCGACTCCCTCCTGTAGATTCAGGCGTGGCTTTGCTGTTTCCATCAATTGAGGCATCCGGGTGCCAAATCCGCGTTTGTCTTCGTTGCACTCAGGGCTGGTGGGTGCTCAGCACTCTGATCCACCAGGACCTCTCCCTAAGCACCCCATGCTCCCGAGGGCTCAGTCCCTCCTCCTAATTCAGTGTCATTGGCAGATATATGTGGGGTGCACTCACCTCCCTGCCCAGGTCACTGACACGGGAGAGGACTGTCCCTAAACCCAAGTCATGGGGGACAGTGCTGGTGACTGGCCACTGGCTGGTCTTGCCCCATTTGCTGCAGCCCTTTAAGCCTGATGTTCACTGATCGCATTGCATCCGGCTCTGGCCATGTGCTGGGCATTTGACCAGAGGATATTGACAATGTCCAAACTCTCCTAACAACCAAAAAACCCACCTCTGCTGGTAGGTAACTTTGTGGTAACCTTGTCATCCCAGCTGTTTTTTAAGTCGTTTCATCTTGTGATGGTATTTCAAAACTTGTGAACTTGCTGATTTGGGTTTAAGCTTGTGTTAGTCTTGGGTAGCTCTACCAATGGACTTGGCTGAATGCAGGCACATGACTTTAGTCATAGCCACCAATCTAAATTAGCAGCATTAAGTTAGCAAATTTAAATGAGTGTGGTCCCCCCAGCCAAGGCTGTCCAGGGACCCCAATGGCTGTGCTGCAGATGCCCTGAGCCGCTGAGCCCATTCCAATCTGGCACTTATCAGATGTAGATTAAAGGAGCAAAGTCCCACCTGGAAAGGACGGGTGACAGTCCCTGGCCATGACTGCAGCTGCTGGGTTGGGAGGTGGCCGGCGGGTGACACCAGTGGGGTTTGGGGGCTGCAGCGGGCAGTTTCCTTCACTGCTTGGCATTGCCATTCTCCTCCAGGTCCTTGTCACCTGCAGGCCACCCAATCTGCAGTGCTGCAGTCATGAAAGTGAGTCCACAGAACATACCTGAACACTGCTGTGGCACTTTGCTTTCTGCTGTAAGTCATGGCAGCAAGAATGGTGATGGTTGTACTGGTTATGGGAGCAGCTCCCAGCACTGCCCACAGTAGCAGACTCCGCTTTGGACCGCAGTAGCACAGTCTTTTATTTTTCCAGTGGGAACTCAAAAGTTGGAGTAGTCCTGAATATTTGTAGTCCCCAGAAGTATCAGGAAAAAGTACATTGATAGTGCTGAAAAGCAGTGTTTAGGGCTGGTATTTTCACGAATCCTTTTGTTGCCTCTGCTTGCACGGCACCATGGATTTGGTTTGGATTATGGACGGACCGGACAACGGGAGCAATAATTGTTGTTCTAACTAAATGTCTTTAAATATCGATAACGATTCAAGACTTCTGGTTCTGGCTAGCTGTGAAACTGTATTTTAGCTGAGCTTTGTTAATGCATCTCTGGGATGGTAATGGGTCTGAGTAATCTGAGTAATCTGATCTGAACACATGTAATTGTGCCGGTCCCAAAGGGAGCCGAGTGGTTCAATCGCAGCGGAGCCCCTCTGAGCACCATTGCTCACCATGGCACAAGTTCACTCTGAGACACGTGGGTGCTTCTCCATGCAACCGTGCTCCCACCTGTTCCTCGGAGGAGCATCCCCCGGCCCTCCCGCCTGCCCGCGCCGTGAAGCCTTTGGCATAGTCACTGATGGATGATCTCACTGAGCTGGCGTGGGCACTGCTGCTATCAGCCCTGTTCCCACCTGCCATGAGGAGCCGGGCCTGGCGGTGTAAGCAGTAAAGCTGATTGAACCGCTGGGCTTTCCAGGGGGAGCGCAGCGCTTCGGCAGCCGGAAAGCTGTGATCAGCTAAAATTAGCCCAAGATCTGTTTTTATTTAGATCTCTGTTGTGGGGGCTTTTCTTGGGTTTTGGTTTTTTTGGCTTTGTTTTATTTGCATTTTTGGGGTTTGAATGACATAAAATTAGCTCCTTCTGAGTTTATTCTGAAAATAGCATTAAGAGCTTAAATGTTCAGTGGAGATGGCTGTAAACCCATTGAGCTGCTGTGATTTCAAGGCCGCTGAGAGTTTCAGCTTACCAAGTGAAGCACACATGAACCCCTCCTCATTTTCTATACCTGGACACCTGTCATTATGGCAAACCAGCCTGGGAGGTCAGGGGCTCTGCTGGGATGTGGAGGTGCACTGGGCAGTGGGATGGGCTCTAGCAGGAGGGGCCTGAGGGGCAGCAAGTACGGTGGCACCAGTGCCTTCCCAGTCACTTTGTCACTTGTATGTGAGTGTCGGGGCATGTATAACTGCGTTTGCAAACATATCTGTCTCTCAGCTGTCCTCCTGGCAGGCAGTACAGGCACTCTTGTGTTGGGACAGGGCAATGAAGAAGAACCAAGTAATGTGGGGAGGGTGAACTCGCTGGTACCTGAACTTTAGTTCCACGGTTCAACCACAGACTATCTATCTTGGCTTTTTTATTATGTCCCATGCTTACCTCACAGAGACTAACCGCTGTTTGCTCTCCCTTGCAGGCTCTTGAATCTGTTCTACAATGGAAAAACTGCTTTTGTTTCTGCTGTTCATTGGCGTAGCGGTGCGAGCTCAGATCTGCCCCAAGCGCTGCGTCTGTCAGATCTTGTCTCCGAACCTCGCCACCCTCTGTGCCAAGAAAGGGCTCTTGTTTGTTCCTCCCAACATTGACCGGAGGACCGTGGAGCTGCGGCTGGCGGACAACTTTGTTACAAACATTAAAAGGAAAGACTTTGCCAACATGACCAGCCTGGTGGACCTGACGCTGTCCCGGAATACAATCAGTTTTATCACACCTCACGCATTTGCCGACCTGCGCAATTTGCGGGCTCTGCATTTGAACAGCAACCGATTGACTAAGATCACTAATGACATGTTCAGTGGGCTCTCCAATCTCCACCACTTGATACTGAACAATAATCAGCTGACTTTAATTTCTTCTACAGCTTTCGATGATGTTTTAGCTCTCGAGGAATTGGATTTGTCTTACAACAATCTGGAAACCATCCCTTGGGATGCCGTGGAGAAAATGGTCAGTTTGCACACTCTCAGTCTAGACCACAACATGATTGACCATATTCCTAAGGGGACCTTCTCCCACCTCCACAAGATGACCAGGCTGGACGTCACATCCAATAAACTGCAGAAGCTACCGCCTGATCCGCTCTTCCAGCGTGCTCAGGTGCTGGCAACCTCAGGAATTATCAGCCCCTCAACATTTGCGCTGAGTTTTGGTGGGAACCCCTTGCATTGCAACTGTGAGCTTTTGTGGCTGAGGCGCCTTTCCAGGGAGGATGACCTGGAGACCTGTGCCTCTCCTACACTCCTGTCCGGCCGGTACTTCTGGTCGATCCCTGAGGAGGAGTTCCTCTGCGAGCCCCCGCTCATCACCCGGCACACCCACGAGCTGCGAGTGCTGGAGGGGCAGCGGGCAGCCCTGCGCTGCAAGGCCCGGGGTGACCCCGAGCCAGCAATCCATTGGATTTCACCTGAGGGGAAACTGATTTCCAATGCCACCAGGTCCACGGTGTACGACAACGGGACGCTCGACATCCTTATCACGACGGTGAAGGACACGGGCTCCTTCACCTGCATTGCTTCCAACCCAGCAGGGGAGGCCACGCAGACAGTGGACCTGCACATCATCAAACTCCCCCACTTGCTGAACAGCACAAACCACATCCATGAGCCTGACCCAGGCTCCTCGGATATCTCCACATCCACCAAGTCAGGCTCCAACGCGAGCAGCAGCAACGGGGATACTAAAGTTAGCCAGGATAAGAAGGTGGTCGTTGCGGAAGCGACGTCCTCCACGGCTCTGCTGAAATTCAATTTTCAGAGGAATATACCTGGGATACGTATGTTTCAAATCCAGTACAATGGTACTTACGATGACTCCCTTGTTTACAGGTAAGGCAGCCCCAGCCTGCCCGTGTTGGACCATGCTGGGTGCTCGGCTCTGGCGTGCGGCCCCTGGCCTGGGCAGCCCCTCTGCTGCAGTTCCTGTGCCATGCTGTGCCAGCTGAGCGGAGCCTGGCCCTGGCAGCTCATGGTGGGAGCCTCAGGAAGGACTCGTGCCATTTTCTACTCGCACATGGGAAAATTACTTTGAACAGTGTTATTTTTAGATAATCCAAATGGACCTCTAATCCTCTGAACTGATCTGAGAAAGGTTGTGAAGGTAGATGGATTAAATGGATCCTAATGTGCCTGGCTTTATGGAAGCACAGGGAGGACAGTGTCTGTGACCATGTTCCTCACAGCGCTTTCTGGCAGTGCCCGTGATGGGGAGGTGCAGGGGGGCTCTGTGCTGCCAGTGTAGCTGTTTCACCCTTCAGCACTAGTTTTGCTTGGTCATTTCTTCTGTGAATTTCTTTATCCATTAATAGGACCAGAGGTGCTGGTTTAAACTGGAAGAGGGTAGATATAGATCAGATATTGGGAAAAAATTCTTCCCTGTCAGGACAGTGAGACCCTGGCACAAGTTCCTCAGAGAAGTTGTGGGTGCCCCATCCATGGAAGTGTCCAAGGCCAGGCTGGACAGGGCTTGGAGCAACCTTGTCTAGTGGAAGGTGTTCCTGCCCATGGCAGGAAGGTGGACTAGATGCTCTTTAAATATTGCTTCCGACCCAAGCCATTCTGTGATCCTGTGATTCCATGTTTTTGATGTGGTTGTTCTAATGGGGGGCTCTGCCAAGCCGAGCCATGCCAGGGGGCTTGGCAGTGACTGCTGCGACATCAAAGGCCAGGTGGGAGCTGCTGGGGGGGTGGAGATCAGCCCCACGGGGGCTGCGGCAGAAGCAGGACGGCCAAGCTGTGGTGGTGCCCAGCATGGCCTGGGCTGCCCCACAGGGTGGGAAGGTACCGGTGTGTCTGCCAGGTTCATTCACACTGGTTTCCTTCTCCCCCAGAATGATACCTCCCACAAGCAAAACCTTTCTGGTCAACAACCTGGCTGCGGGGACGATGTACGACCTGTGCGTCCTGGCCATCTACGATGACGGGATCACCTCGCTGACGGCCACCAGAGTCGTGGGCTGCACACAGTTCACCACCGAGCAGGATTATGTGCGCTGCCACTTCATGCAGTCCCAGTTCCTGGGTGGGACCATGATTATTATCATTGGTGGGATCATCGTGGCGTCCGTGCTTGTGTTCATCATCATCCTCATGATCCGCTACAAGGTGTGTAACAACAATGGGCAGCAAAAGGCCACCAAGGTCAGCAACGTGTACTCGCAGACGAACGGGGCTCAGATCCAGGGCTGCAGTGGGGTGCTGTCACAGTCCCTGTCTAAGCAGGCTCTCGGGCACGAGGAGGGCATCCAGTGCTGCAAGGCTGCCAGCGACGGTGTGACGCAGTCACCGGACACCGGCTCCAGCCAGGACTCAGCCACCACTACCTCCGCTTTGCCTCCCGCCTGGACTTCCAGCACTTCCCTCTCGCAGAAGCAGAAGCGAAAGTCAGGGCCAAAGCCCGGCAGCGAGCCGCAGGCTGAGGCTGGCGGCAGCACCGAGCCCCAAAACTCGAACAGAAATAACTCCACGACCCTGCAGTTAGCAAGCCGCCCCCCTGACGAGGCCCCCGCGGCCCACACGTACAAAAGAGCACAATCAAAGCCAAGTAAGTTCCTCACTCTGCCGGCCGACGCGTCCCGAGCCAAGCGCCGGCGGTCGCTGGGCGGCGAGCTGCTGGAGCCCCGCGGCGCCGGCGCCGGCGGACTGCGCTCCAAACGGAGCATGTCCATGAACGGGATGCTAGTCCAGGCAGACAGCGCCGGTGCGGATAGTGGAAAAGCAACTTTCTCCAGTTCTGAGTGGATATTGGAAAGCACTGTGTGACCTGCTTTTTTTTCTTTTTTCTTTTTTTTTTTTAATTTTTATTTTAACTAAAAACAAAACACCAAACGTTGTGTGAAACTCCATTTCCCAGGGAATTGGATTTGGAAGTCCACTGCTGTCTCGCTGATTAATGGCTTGTTCATGCGGGGTTCTGTATAAGCCACCCAGTGCACACAGGGGTTTATTTAGTTTTCGTTTGGTTTTATTTAATATCCAAACCGAAGGCAACATTCAGAGATTTAAAAAAAAAAAAAAAAAAAGGAAAAAAAGATTAAGGGGCGAAAAAAAGCACGAAACAGCACCAGTGCCTTCCCTGCTCTAGGACTGGCTTCCTGGTTCTGCGGTAGCAGAAAACAAGAGAGAGAGAGTTTTCACAGAAAAAGCCTTTTATAAAGGAAATGCAATTTCCTCCAAGCTAACAAATAACCACTTCTGGATCAATCAGTAAAATGATATTTTTTAAACCGGTCAGACTGTATATTTCTTTTCCGTGACAATGGTGTTGCCTTTGTTTTTAGGCAGATGCTGTACAGGAGCAACAACGCTGTGTTGTTATGTTGTGTAAAATAAAATATTCACTCGGTACGCCAGCCAGCCTCGCGGTGACTGCCCTGCCGGAGCCGGGCTTTGGTGCTCCACAGCTCCCACCGTGGGGCTAGGAGAAGGACAAGGAGGGACCGGGGTGCGGGGTCCATTCCCTTGTGCCGGGTCTGGCTGGCCGGGGCTGGGCACTGGTGAAGCAGTGGGGTCCCACACCAGTTCTCCCTGGAAAGGTGCCTGACCCGCAGTCCCAGAGCACCCACATCCCGTGTCCTGTAGCCTTCGGGGAGGGAGTGGGCCTGGGCGCCTCGGGGTGCAGGGCAGAGTGGAGCGAGGGCAGTGAGCGGGGCCGGCAGGTGGCCGGGCGTGTAGGCAGGGCTGCGGCCGGCAGGGACGCGGCCATTCAGCGCCTCGGTGCTGGCTGGTCAGTGATGATGGTCATCTCCTGCTGTCCTAGACTTCTGGGGCATATTTCCTCTAAACTTTATGGTTTGGTCGAGTTCTTTTCAGTCCCTGAGCGCAGTGAAGGGCCTGGAAGATGATGGTCTCGCCTTTAAGCTGCTCCTTATTGCGGTGCCTGTGGGATAGAGTGATTTTGGGCCACAGCAGTAAGGGGACAGCAGGTGCAAATTCCACGTTGTGTGGATGGCAGCTGGTCTGCTCGCAGTAAAGGGAAGCCTGCAGTTAATATTAATTAAACTCATATGGTCATCATGTTCAAATTAGAGACCGCTTAACTCTGAATGTTTGTGCATTGTACATTCTCAGATGCCAAATAATAGGTTTAAGATGGGTTTTGTGGCCATAAAAGTGAGAGAATAGTTAAATTTTATACCCTGTGTGCTTGTTCTTGGGGGCACCGTAAATAAAACAGGTGCCTGAGGACAGCCTGGCTCTAACCAGGGCAAAAGCTGACCCCAGGGCAGTTGTGGGGGAACATCTCACAGTGGGGAACGGCCTCTGGCACCCCATCTCTGTCTCCGGGACTCTGCAGCGCGGGGCTGATGCTCTTGGCCATTGTGGGTTGCTCTGGATGATTTTATTGCCTCTCATGGAAGAACAAAGTCAATGAGGGTGGTGTAAAGGACCTAAAAGGAAGAGGCTGCTTCTTTTTTAGAAACCCTTTTTGCTTCCCTCAGGAAATGCAGAGACCAAATAGGAAACAGCCTCAAAATGAAAAAAAACTGCTTCCTGCTGGAAAAGTTTAAAAAAATACAATAAATTCCTCCTCAGATTGCTCTGGCAACCCATGAGCACTGCATGAACAGAAGGGAAATATTAAATAACGTGCTGTCAAGGACAGGGGTGGTCTGTCCAGGGTCTGGCAGTCTGATGGCAAGGGCTTTGCCCAGCGTGGGTCAAACGTGAAGGTCTGAGCCCCAGTGAGGGACTGCGGTGGCAGAGGCACCTTCCCCCCCACGCTGGGGTAGAGGGAGAGTGTCAGAGGCTTGCTGTGGAGCGGTTGGGTTTAATCATGCATTTTAAAAACATCAAATGAAAATGCTTTTATATGTTGTCTAAAACTGGACCTAAATCTGTGTGATGTTTTGTGAAAGTGCTAAAATACTAATGGTGTCTTGTGGTTTAGGGAAGTTTATTTTTATATTTGTAATTTTTCACTCAAAGGAATAATTTTCTAAGCACTGCAGCTGATGTTCTGTCCATGGTGCCTCTGTGTCAAGCAGCGTACAGGGACCATATGGCCCTGTGTTTGGTTTGATTCCCCGCTGATAGTGCAGGAATGGGGATCCGGGCAGCCGGAGGTTCCTCTTGTGCCAGCTTCTCTCCCTGGCTGAGAGGATCATCCCTTGGGAATGCCCTGGGCATGGAATCATCTGTTCCCACTGGAATAACTGTGCAGTGGGACATTTTGTTTATTCAGGCTTGATTCAAAGTGTGGGAAGCCTCATGGAGGAGGAAATTCTCTGTCCTCTCTGTTCTGAAAAATCATAGGTTGCCAACAGTGTGAGACAGAAAAAGTGCTGAGATAGTCCTGGATCAGAATAACATCAGGTTATTTCCCCCACATTGGAATAACTCCTCACCACAGGAGGTGGCGGGATGGGGGGTGTGATGTGCTGTGACCCCAGCATCTCCCCCAGCTGTAGAGGGGTCTGCAGGGACACGAGCCCCAGGTGCCTCCCTGCCCCTCAGGCATCACCTGTCTGCAGCTCGGCTCTGTGTGCTCTGGCTCAGTTATAGATTATCTGAGATTTTAGCCATGAGAGGGTCTTTATTCACAGGCACTGGTGGAGGAGATACTACTTCAGAAAGCTCTTTGCTCGTACTGAAATGGCTGGAACACGCAGGCCTTCTCTGGAGATGGCGCTCTGTTAGAGGCTGGTGTGGCTGTGCCTGGATGGAGGAGCCGGCTGTTGTGTTGTGTCTCTTGTGTCTGTGCTGCCTTCCCGCTGTGTCCAGGCATGTCCTTACCATCAATACATGGTGCTGCCTCGCTCTGGTGCCAACGTGGCTTTATTTCTGCAGCGTGTCCCCATGCATTTGCCAGCCCTGCCCCTGCGCCCACGTGGCCCTGCAGCCATGGAGAGGGAAAGCGTGGCCACGTGTCCTGTGCATGGGAGAGGGGACACAGCTCCCGGGCACCTGCTGCTCCTGCTGGGAAGGGCCCGGCACCACTGGGGTGTGCCGCCTGCCCGAGAGCTCCTGCCGAGGCACTGGCACGAGGTGGTCTCCTGCCTCCTGGGAACCATGACAGCCCTGCTGGGCACTGCTCTGGGAGCATCCCAGACCTGTGGAGTGACACTGAACTGTGGCGGGTGGACAGTCCTGTGCAGCTGTGTGTGCCCTCTGGAAGGTGCAGTAGGGCCCTTCCTGTGCCATGGCGAGACTGTGCCTGAAGCTGTGGTGGGCACCCAGCAAAGAGAGGGGCACGCTGCTTCCCTGGGAATGGCTTCAAACCAGGAGTAATGGCTACAGCTGCTACCAGGATCATTTCTCTTTCCATCAACCGAGGGGAAACAGAGCCTCAGCAATACTGGAGCTTTGTGGCACTGGAGCCTGAGCAGTACCGCTCGCAGAGTGGCCACACGTGTCAGCACTGTGATCGCTCAGGAGCGTTCACCTCCCTGTTCACGGTGCTGCTGCCCACAAACCACACTAAGAGCAGCCACCCAGTTGCACGGTGCCTTCTCCTGGCAGTAATTTTAATGTTGGTCAGAGTTCTGGTTTAAGGGCAGCAAACTGTGGCCAGTCCGTAGGGTCCTGCTTACAAACAACGTGGTTCTCCCATTTCCCCTTTGCAAATGCGTCCCTGCATGCCTGGCTGTGTGTTGAGGTGCTGGGCCTGGGGCAGAGCCTGTGCTGCCAGGTCACGCCATGCTGGGGTGGTCGCCCACCACGGCCCCTTAGCCCAGCTGGGGCTCCCCATGGGCCAAGAACCAAGTCCTCGGTCCCTGCTTCTGTGGTGCTGCGCCTCTTGTGACTGTGGAATTGTCCCTGGGGGCATGAGGCATGGCAGAGGAGTCTGGCTGGTGCCAGCCCACCTGCTCAGCAGCAGCTTGTCCACCCTTCACTGCTGGCTGCGGGCAGGTGCACGGCAGCGGGCACTGAGCACCAGGAAAACCAGCTCTGTGAATAGGAACACCCATGCCCTGTGCTGGTGTCTCTGGTGACTGGCTGAGGTCTGGAGAGTGGCTGAGGTCGGGAGAGTGGCCGAGGTCTGGCTGTCACAGCAGCACAGACCCCGTGGAACAGGACTGTGCCAGGCGTGGGGCAGCAGCAGTGCCCATTACAGCACCTACACCCCGCACCAGTAACACAGCCCAGCAAAAGGCGAATCATACTGGTTTTGCTGACTGTGGACTTCTAATACAGTAGATTTATTTGCAAGAGCCAATGTGAAAGCTGCTGCTGGAGAGAAAGGGAAGCTTGGCTTGGAAGGAAGGAAACTTGAAAGGGAAAGTGTAAATTTGGTACACGGCTGGCTGCAGGCCCCACATCAGGAACTGTGTTTGTATTAAAATGAACAGAATAAGCTCCAGGTTTTGTGATGCTGTGTCACCTCAGGTCGTTTCAAGAACTGCACTTTAGAAGCATCTGGGTCAGGAATCTGAACGGTGAGCCCAGGCTGATGTGCCTGGCTTGGTCTGAGCTGGTTTTCCTCCTGCACTGCCAGGTTGCTGCTCTTGAGGCACCTGCATTGCTGTGTGCAAGCTGTGCCATCTCCTCTGCAGGGGGAATTCTCACCAGGAGAGGGAATGAGGAAAACCAGTCAGGGTTGGAGCCCAGGCCCCTTGGTGGGCACACAGGGACCCCCACCTGGCCTGGGCCTGGGCTCCCCATGGCCAGTCTGTGGTCTGGGGGCTGTAACCTGCAGCAACCCAAAGACGAGTTTAAAGTGGTGCCTGATTGGTATTTGCATATGGCAGCGGCACATCTGCTCTCCCTGAGGTAAGTGGGACTGTGCTGGGTGGCAGGAGAGGCTGGTGCAGTGGGACCAGGTGAGGTGGTGGAACAACTGCCCTATGGACTGTCCCTGTGCCCTGGGGCTGATGTAGGGGCTCGGGGCAGGACAATGGCACATGGCACATCCTCACTGCAGTGACCTTTCCTCATGCATGCAAACCTCGGGAAGGCGAGTGCTGTCTGTGCCCATCTGCTGCTCTGCTCTGGTGTCCTCAGCTCTGTGTGAACCCCTGGCGGTGTGCAGAGTTGGAGTCCCTGCCATGGGCAAAGGCTTGGCCTGTGCAAGGGCAGAAACAAAGCTAGAAAATGGAGAAGTCTCTGGTTCTGGAACAATGAGCTTTGCTGGTTCTGTTGGGGGTCTTGGGGGTTGTCTTATTAGTTGGATTTTTCCTGAAGCAGCAGCAGCAGCAGCAGTAGGAGCAGTAATGCTGTGCTTGCACTCCCTGCTGATGACAAGACTTGAGGCAGAGGTGTGGATGGGGGGCATCGGCTACTGTTAGCCCTGTGTCCCATTAGCCCAGTCTCCTGTTAGCCCAGTCTCCCATTAGCCCCATCTCCTGTTAGCTGCCACGCTCTGCTGCTGTGCCCCGGCCCCTGCAGTGCACGTGGCACCGAGACAGTGGATGCCAGGGCCGAGGGCAGGCTCTGCTGCTGCTTCCTGCCTGGGCTGGCTCTGTGGCAGCTTCTGGGACCCTTGGTGCTGTGCCCAGCTGGCTGTGCAGCAGCTCCTGGGACCGTCAGTGGGTGCCGTGCCCAGGCTGGCCCCATGGCAGCTCCTGGGACCGTCAGTGGGTGCTGTGCCCAGGCTGGCCCCATGGCAGCTCCTGGGACCGTCAGTGGGTGCTGTGCCCAGGCTGGCCCCATGGCAGCTCCTGGGGCTCTTGGTGTGGTCCCACATCAGCATGGCCTTGGCCATGGGAAGGGCTGATCTGCTCCTCGTCCCCTCACCGTCTCTGTTCTGTCTCTTTGCGCAGAAGCCGGGGCCTCTCTGCAGGACACCAGCCCTTCTCCACTCCCTGAAAACGTTGCCACCGATGTTCTTACTCGGCAGAAAACAATACGGTTCCAACTCTCCGAGGATTGACGTGTCGCACCGCACTCACCCCACCGAAACCTTTACTTGAAGCTGCAGCCGAGGCCGCATGGCCGTCAAGGTCGGCTGCCTTGATAAACTGTCTTCCCCCCTCACAGGTTGCCCATCTCCCATCTGCCACTTTAAGTCTAAAATACCTGTTTTTTCTGGTGTCCAAGGTTTTTATAACTAAAAATTATGATGAAAACTCTGGTGGCAACAGCTGCAGTCCCAGGTCATGTTCCATGTCGCCAGTGGTGAGGTCACGAGCTGTAAACATGGTAGCTTCAATCACCTGAACAAATAAATGTTTTACTACAATGGCATGGGCATGTTGGTTGATCCAGGGGGTTGTGCCTAGCAGGTTGGTTGATCCAGAGAGGCCCCGTGCTGCCCGGGGTCCATACCCATGGAGAGGCCCCATGCTGCCCAGGGTCTGTGCCCACGGAGGGACCCCATGCTGCCCGGGGCCCACGTGCTCAGCCGAGCTGTGTGAGGTCGGGCCAGGCACTGCAGCGAGCGATGGTGGGCAATTCCTGTGTCTCTGAGTGGGAGCAGTGAGCTGTGCCCGGCTGCAGCCCCAGCTCGCGGCTGTTGGTGCCACTGGCCCAGGGTGACCAGCTGAGTCAGGCAGCCGTGCCGCCAGAGAGCTGCCTGGCTTTGCCCCTTGGTGCTGGGCAATGACACGGGCTTTGGGCAGAGGGAGTCCCGTCTGCCCTTGGGGAAAGCCCTGGGGCACCAGGGTGCTGCCCCACAGAGCCCCCCTTCCCTGTGCCAGGAGGGCAGCCTAGGCTGTGGTGGGTGACAGCACTGCAGGCTGCTCCAGCCCCGTGTGCTAGGGGTGACATGGAGCGGGCAAAGCGCTCGGCACAGTGTGCCAGGAGCTCTGGTGCAGTGTCAGCCCTAACAGGATGGCCTAGGATGGGGGACAGCTGGGGACTGGCCTGGGACTGTCCTCTCTCATGTTGCCCCAGTCCCTCAGTCCATACAGCCTTGCCTTGCTGTTCTAACAAGACCAAAGGGGTTTTTTGGGTTTTTTTTCTTTTCTCCCTTGTCAGCATTCCATCTGGCTCACAGATATAATTAGAGCTTCCTCAGAACCACAGTGAATCAGCCAGCCTTAACATAACTTCAGGAGAACAGATCACAGCTCTGGTAAGTGTGTCTTGTCACCAGGACTGGGGCTCCCCAGATGGGGGTCTCCTGGGCCCCCTGCTCCTTGTGGAGGCTGGTCCCACTGCTGGCCCCTGCCCTGCTGTGCTGATGATGGACCTCAGTCTGGGCAGCTGGCTAAGTGACTTGTCCGTGGCTTGTCTGTACCAGCAGAGACATCAGTATCTCCCCAGGACACAACAGTCCATGGAGGAGAGGCTGAGCTGAGCCAGGAGCCTCACCCATCATGTCCCCTCCTATGCTTCCTCTTCTGATGCTGCAGAGACAGGATCCACCCCATGACATTGGCAAGGAGACCCCAAGCTTGGCACCCGAGGCTTGTGCCTGTGTGAAAAGTTCAGTGCTGGTCTGGGCGCGCAGACCCTGGGGCAGATGGTCCATGATTCATCCAGTGCACGGAATGCCATGCCGGGTGGGGACTTCAAAGGGGAAGAGCCGTGGGCTATGACCAGGAGTTGGATCATCGCTCTTTTTCTCACGAAGCCTGAGCAGTGGTGCTGGTGCTGCACACAGCCTGGATTTTGTGTGGATTGCAGTAACAGCATGTATTGCTCTGCCCTTTCCTTGCTGTGCAGTGCAGCTGGGGTTTAAATTCTGGAAGAGACTGAGCCCCAGATAAACTACTCTTCAACAAAATGTTCAGTGGACGGTGAGTCCACAGACCCATCCCCTCTCTCACTGCAGACTGGAGTGAGTCCCCCGGTGGAGTTCAGGACAGCTGACCTTTCCTGGAGCAAGCAGGTGACACTGAGGTCTGCAAAGCAGCTGGGCAGAGCAAATACATGACCCAGACGTGTGAGGTACAGCAATAGCAGAGGCTGCAGCTTCCTTCTAGCATCCTCTATCAGCTATGCAGCTGCCAAAACCCTTGTTACACCAACATGCTCCAAGTTCCAGCTGCATAGACCACATCCATGCTTAGGATTTCATTCCACATTACTATCATGTTATTCCCTTCATTCAGTGGCTCCCATTTCAGGCCTCTGTGCACAGAGCAGGATACTGATTCCTTTCTGTATCCTTTTAATGAATTGTCAAGCTAAGTTCCACCTGTCCGTTCGATGTTAACTGGAAATACAGCTTTGTGGGGCAAAATTCACTGCAATTGTGAGTCAGATTTGGGAAAAAAAAACCCCTTTAAAGTCTGTGGAGTAGAGTGTGCTTGCTTGTATGGTGCCATGAGTGATCCTCTTGTTGGGCAAGTAGGGGCTGCTCTGCCCAGGAGGGCATTTCATCCATAAAGGCTTCAGAGGAACATCAACAAGCAGAAGTGACCTATTATGAGATCCAGAACTTGGATACTTACTGAAGAATCACGCAAATCGTCTCAGTTGCTAAAGCTGAAGGGAATTCTGGCCCAGAAACAGCATTTCCTTACCTCCCAGTGGGTGCTGCATCAGTGTCCCATGCCAGTGGGCTCCTTGCCAGGCAGACACTGTGATGCTTCAGGGGTTCCTCACAAGTGGCCCCATGGGCCTGACCCTGCTCAGTGGTCACTGACTCACCACTGGTGCTCATCACAGGGACTGGGTGGATTATTATGGGAATTGCTTCTCTTGATGGGTTAACAAAGGCCAGGAAATATGTCTATAGGCACTGAGGGTGGTGGCCAGGGGTCCAGGGGAGGCTGATGGGATGCAGAACACCCTGTCCCAGCAGCCTCCTGGGAGCTTGGACAGCCTGGCACACAGCTCACAGGGTCTGTGGGGTGACCAGATGATGGTGGTGTGATGAGTTACGTCTTGTGCTGTTCCAGGGCATCCTCAGTCAGAAAAGCCAGGACATTCCAGCCCACCAGCATTCCTCACTGCAGCATGTGCTTGGCTCTTGCAGTCCTGCAAGGCACCAGAGACAGCTAGTTGGGAATTTTCAGATTAAAACTTGTTTTCACAGAAATACACAGATTTGTCATGGTCTAGTTCTGGTTCTGTAGGTTCTGTTTTCTTCTTTTTCCAGTAGGGGAAAACTAATTGAAGAAAAACTTTCTGTTCAGAGACAAATGACACCCCAGAGCAAATTGAGGAGCATCACTCTGGGAAGCAGGAACTCCAGATGGGGCTGGATTTGCAGTGGGGGTGTAAATCTCCTTTTCCTTGTCTGATGCAAACAACACTCAAAATTAGCAGACATTGCTGACAACTTCTTTGGTCTTTTTCATTTGGGTTTTTGTTTGGTTGTTTGGGGTTTTTTTGTTTGCTTTTAATCTCATGGAAATGCTATGAAACCATGGAAGCACTTCCAGGCAGCACATCCCAGTTGTTCAGGATGTCCAGGTCTTGGGGCTCCTCTGGGGTGTTGCCAGCTGGGCAGGGGATGTGGTCATGTGGGAGCTGGTTTTTTTGCAAGCCAGGATTTCCAGATGCATTTTCATAGAAATCTGACAGAGATGGCAGCCAAGCTGATTGCAGGGCACTAAGGGGGGACTCAGGGGCTGGGAAAGCTGCTCAGTCAGGCACATCCTGCTCAGCAGGCAGCAGCACACTCTGGGAGAAGCGGCACCGGCTTCCTGATAGCACGAGGAAGCTGCAGACACCCTGAAAGTGCCTTCCTTGGAGCAGTCTCACTGTGTGACCGCAGGGTCTGGGGAGGGAGCTCTCCCCTGTCAGAGTCCCTGGGGCTGCCAAGGACATTCCCAAACAGAGGCAAGCGAGCACCCCTCGGGCATCCCCTGGCAGAGACACGGGAGGAGTTTTGAGGCCAGTGGGAAAAAATATTTGATGGTGGGCCACCCTTTAAGGGATCACGGTTTCCTGTAATTTTTTTTCCATAAATCCTCTTGTGTACACAGGGTCAGAGCTGGGCTGGTTCAGCACTGGCACAAGCCATAGGATGCCGTTGTCGGTCTCCTAAAAGAGACCTTCCCTGGCTACCAGGCAGGGAAAGATGGGTGAGATAAGGAGGATGTCACTACACTGCCATCTGCTTAACGGCACAGCAATCCCTTTTTCCAGTTGTACTGGAAATAGCATCGTCCTCCAGAATTATTTCCGGTTGCAATAGGCACCACCACATCTGTGCTCATGCTGCTGAGGGGCAGTAATCACACTGCTCCTAAACACTCATTCATTTGAAGTGGCCTAATATTAATCTTCATTATTTAGGAGTGTTCATCCCTAAAAAATTTTCTAACCCTTAAAGTCTTAAAACCCTACTGAAATTTGAAATAGATGGAAGCTAACCTGTGCCTGGGCTGATGTCCTGTCGCTGTCTCAGAGGACAAATGTGAGTAATTTGCTGTTGGGCTGGAACCTTCCCTGAACATTAGGGAGATGAAGAGTTTTTTGTCAGCGTTTTGTGCCAGGGTTCCTGAAGAGGCGGGGGAGAAGCAGGACTCTGGTCCTGCTGTGTCTCCGGCTGCTGGCCAAGTGGCTTAGGCTGGATGTTGGGAGAAGCCTCCCCCCAGGCAGTGGAGCAGGGAGGACAGTGTGTGGCACCTCTGTCCGTGGAGGTTTGTGAGAGCCAAGGGGGTAAAGCCCTGAGTAACCTGGTCTGAGCCCAGGGCTGGCCCTGCTTTGAGCAGGGACCAGGGCAGAGACCCCCTAGGGGGTCCCACACAGGCAATTCCGTGTTTCTGGGATTCAGCATGGAGCAAGGGAATGGGGGTTCACCCAAACCCCCGCAGAGGAGGGGATGCCTTTGGGAGCTAACCCCTGCCAGGGCAAGCTCGAGTGGCACTGGAGTTATCTGCCAGACACCGACCAGGCCTCTCTTTTCTCTCCAAGTGTTTTCATGCTGCCTGTGCCATGTCCAGGGCGGTGGAGCCCGGTGCCAGCCAAGGAGAGGAGCCTACTGCAGCAGGAGAGATGGGGATGATGGGAACCAGCTGCCCTGCCACAGAACAGCCCCTCAGCCACTGGTGCAACACTGACCCAGCTGGGGCTGGGGAGGGAATGGGGAAGTGGGAAGGGAGGAGGGGCTGCACCTGGTTTCTGGGTGAAGCTGGTCCAGGATTGGCAGCAGGGTGAGCCCACACTGGTGAGAGGCATTTGCCTGCTTTGCTGGGGTGAAAGGGAAGGTTTTAAGAAGAAAAAGTTGCAATGCTAGAGCCTGACCGGGATGGCCTCTCCTTTGGGGTAGGTGCTGAGGGCCCTGCAGCAGTTCTGCCTGTGTCAGGGAGGGATGGCAGCTGGTGTTGGAGGGTGGCTCTGCCATGTGCAGGTGGGCCTGCACAGGGAGGTGGGGGTGTGTGACGGCCTCCAAGGGGACATCTTCTCTGCAAGTGTGTTGTTTGTTGTGCAGTTCGCTGAAACCAGAGAAAATATTAAGTCGAGTATATTTGCCTGGTGTTTTCATAGGGTTGAAACCCCTTACAGCAGGTGGGTGGAAGGCAAACCCTTAGACAACGTTTATTTTGTAGTTACAATAAAAGCCAATCTTGAAAGAAAAAAAGTCAGTTGTAGCTTTCCCAGAAGGCTTCTTCCTGTAACCCATCCAAACCTCAGGCTGACCTGAAGGTGGTGGCTCAGTGGTCACCAAATAATGTCACAGGAGCAGAGGAGGGTGGGCAGCTGGGGAACGATGTGGCTCTTGAGGTGGTGACAGTCCTGGCTGGACGTGCCACAGTGCTTGGCCAGCAGTGTGCTGGGGGATTTTGAACTCGTCACACAGTGACTGTATCTGACACTACAATAAGAGATGTTTCTGGTGAAAAATGGTGCTGCAGGAGCATAGTAGGGAACACTGCTGTTTGAAAACATGCTGCATGGCTACTTGTGCTGGGTAAACTTCTGTCTGGAGCTCTATGGAGCCTCGGTACTGCTTCTAAAACAGGGTTGAGATCTGTTTGTGTATTTTTGCTGATGTAGTAGATAAATGTGGTTCACAAGTGTCCTTTCTGTGCCCATTACTCCCTCACATTAACTGAACAAATAACTGGTTGAGCTTGGCTGAGAGGCTGCTAGTTGTGCTTTGGAGTGATGCAGCAGGGTACAAATTGCAGAGAGCGTCTTGACAGGTTGCAATAAACTGAGCTTAAAAAAATTCCTGCAATATAGGAGAGCTGGGATTCTGTTTCTCATTTGGACACAGAGGAAGGTTATTAATCGTGCACTGACATTGCCAGAGGCACGCGGTGTGCCTGGTTTGTGGTGGTGGAAGCACCTGCCCTGTGTCCAAATTCCCAGCAGCCCTGCAACTTGTTCCCCTCTCCCTAAGGCAAAGGCTGTCCTGAATAGTGCAGGGAGGAGGAATTCAGAGGGGACCTCCTGGTTCGTCATCGATTGCAGCTGATGGCAAAGGTTGTGTTCATAGAATCACACAAGGGTTTGGGTTGGAAGGGACCTTAAATCCCATCTCATCCCACCCCCTGCCATGGCAGGGACACTTTCCACTGTCCCAGGCTGCTCCAAGCCTAAATGTCCAACCTGGCCTTGGACACTTCCAGGGATGGGGAGCCCACAGCTTCTCTGGGCACCCTGTGCCCGGGCATCTCTGCCTTCAGTGTAAAAAACATACTTATCTCTAATTCCTGTTGCTGTAGTTAATGGTAGATCATATGTTTCTCTCCGGCCTTTACTGATCAGAGATCTGAATGTAGATGCTCAAATAAGATCTAAAACACGATGCCAGTGGAAAGAGGAGGCTTTGCTCTGCGGCCGGGGTGTGCAGGTTTCGGGTCTCTGCGCTGGAAGCAGACGCGCCGGGCAGGGCGGTGCAGGAGCGCTGGCGTTCCCTCCCTCGCAGCGCTGGGTCAGCCCCTCGGCCCCTGCCGTGAATATCCCCCGTCAGACGGAACCCTCGCCCGGGCAAAGGCAGCGGGAGGAGGCCAGGTCTGTGTCTGCGCCGCGGGTGCTGCGCGGGAGGAGCGATGGTGCGGCTCGGCCCCCGCACGGGTATTTCTGTGCCGCAGGGACGCGTGGGCTCCTGGAGCGCCGACAGCACGGCTGGAAAGGGCACCCTGCTCGGGGGGACGGCTTCGGCTGGGATTTGGCCCCGCTCGGGCAGGACGCGGAGCCGCGGTGCCGGCGGGATGCTCGGCTGGCAGCCCCTCTGCTGCGGTCCGGGTCGCGCTGTTGTAGCTGGCGCTGGCGGGCAGCTGCAGGCAGGGCTGGAGACGGACCTCTCTGCTCCTGGCCCCAAAAGCATGACCCCCACAGCAGTCCTGAGCTGCGGTGGGCGCAAAGCCCCTGGCTGTGAGCTGCATCGGCACTGTCTTGGCTCCGGTGTGGAGAAGGATGGGTTGATGATGGCTGGAGCTGTGTGCTGTGCCAGCCAGTTTGTCTGAAGGACAGACTCTCGGTAAGGAGCAAGTGATTTAATATTTGCATTAAACATAAAGCATAAATAAGATTTCAAGAGGGAGTGGTGTCAAATGTGCTGATAGTCTTCAGAAGTGTTTTAAAGAAAAAGGGTGTGTGTGTGGGGTGTGACTAAGGAGGACAGAAACCATCTACCTGGTGTCTGTGACGGATGGGGAAGCACACGGTGGGTTTGCAGGGCAGGTGGCCTGAAGGAGGGCCTGGGAACTGTCGAGGTGAGGGCTGGGGCTGCTCACTCCGGGCGTCTGTTGTATACTCGGGAAGGTTCTCCCAGGGCAGACACCTCTGCTGGGAATGGCACAGAACTTGTTTAGGTGAGGGGCTCCAAGGACATCTCCTGTGATTCTGTCAATCTGTGATAAGAGAAAGTGCTTCCCTCTAAATAGAAGTCTTCTAATTTTGGAAGGAAACCAAATGACCTGGGGGATGCTCACTCCTATTCACAGCCCGTTGCACTTGCCTTTGCTCCTTCTAAGCAGCCGTTTTGCCCAGCACACAGAAGTGGAGGAAGTTGGCAGATGAAGCCTCTTGTCCCACTCTACCATCTGCAAAGCTTCCTTGAGGGGTTCTAGGGGAAAAGAGTCCTAAATCACACTAGCAATCCCTTTTGTGGAATTGTGTGGAAGCGGGAAGTTCAGCTGCCCAAGGAATGGGAGTTTCCTCTGTGTAAGACACATGTGCACAGACAGACACTTATGGAGCACTAAAACAAGAGCCCCTTGCCCAGGCATCCTCAGAGGTCTCCAACCCAAACTATTCCATGGTTCTGTGTACCAGGCACACACTACCCTCTTTCCTTCATGTTTCATTTTTCCAGTTGCAATATGTCACCTTGGGCTGGTTTGGAAGATGCTGACAGTGACTACCAGCATAAGGAAATCATCCCAGGAAACCCTTCAAGGGCTGGATGTGGGTCCTGGAGCCCCTTTTATAACACAATTAAACCTCAGTTACAATCGTGGGAGAGCCTGTGACATTCTGCTGTTGGACTTGTGGTCACCACACTGCTGGCTCCCAGCTGCTGGACTTCCCAGACCGATGGCTCCTGGGCTCCAGGGTTTGTCCCTCTAAACGGAGATTTTTTTTCTGGACTGGCTGAACTGCACTGGGCTGTGCTGGTGTGGTGGCTGCACACTAACCTTGCCCAGGAAGCCACCTCTGCTCGCTGTGCTGTCTGTCCCGCTGTGGCTGCCAGCTTGGGATGTGCCCACTCCACTGGGGAGGGACTTCTCTGCCTCAGTCTCTCTTCCCACTCGGTTCTGATGCCAATAACAACTGCAGAGCCAATCAACTGTCCTTAACAGGGTCTCGTGGGAATCTGCTCCAAAGGCATTTGCAATTCTTCGGGCATTTTCCTTCTGCTTCACATAAAGTGCATTTATAGCATGGAGTAGGGGTCAGTGGCTCAGGATAAAATCCCCATTGCCATTCACAGCAGCACTGGCTGTGGTGGATGGATTCTCAGCAGTGGTGGGTGCTGAGTGGGTGCTCCATCATGGTGGTTTGCTTTCACTCACCAGACTTCACAGTGGAGCTGCCCAGGATTTCTCTTTTAACAAGCTCCCTCCTTCTCTCCCCTTGGCCAGTGCCTTAAGAAGAACCTCAGCCTTGTCGTATCTCCAGTGTGTGGGAAGTGCAGTCCAGCTCTGTCAGGACCTTGTGCTGGCAGGGTACCCCCAGCCCCAGGGCCGTGCCTTCTTGGGCCTTTCCTCTCCTCAGGTGGCTGGGATGGAGGGGGCCTTTGGAAAAACCAAATCCCCACAATTCCTTAAACAAAATCAAAAACCTCAATGTAATTTAAGAAAGGGATGGAACAGAGCTGAGCAGAGGTTTCTATGTTGGTAAATTTTTTATGCAGAGGAACTAGGGATGGAGTAAGAAATGGTTTGGGTTTTGTTTGTTTGTTTGGGGTTTTTTGTTTGGGTTTCTTTTTGTTTTGTTTTGTTTTGGTTTAGTTCTTTTTCTGTTGGATTTAATCTTTGCATGGTGAAATAATAAAACTCAGCCCTGCTCTGATCCAGGCAAACCTTTCCAGTTCTGAAGCATGTACTGATGCTTTGAAGGAGGAAATAAAAGGGGAGGGGAAGGGAATCTGCAACACATTTACCACGGTTTTACATTAAATCTTCATTATCTTTATCCCACTGTGTGTGTGTGATAGCACTTCATTTGCCAGCTGTGCACAGCTGGATGCTCTGGAGCACAGCAAAGCCCCGAGGAACACGGGAGGGCCTGGCAGTGTCGGAGGGAGGATGGGAGGGGTTGGGGGCTCTTGGTTCCCTCCCGGGGCCCTGCTGAGGCCCAGCCCATCCCACGGGGTGTCAGGGTGAGGACGAGGCCCCGCCACGCTGGATCGCTGCCTTGGGGCATCCCTGGAGTCGCGGTGCCTCCCTTTGCCAGGGGAGAGGGTGGCGGGGGGGAAAGCGCCCGCCGCCTCTGAGCAGTGACCTGCGGCTGTCCCCCCGGGTCACCTCCTCCCTGCGGTCCTGCAGCAGCTGCAGCCTTCTCGTGGAACCGCTTTCCTTTCTCCCCTGGCTGTGAGTCTGTCTCTGGAGCAATAAAAACACCTAAGAGTTAATACAGGGAGAGGGAGGAGCCGGTGTTTCCTTCTGCTTTCCCAAATTATCTTTTGTATAGCTACAAGAGTGTAACTGTTTTATGTGAACAAAGAAATTGTCTTTAATAGCTCCTTTTCATCTCATCTATTTGTTGTTGTTTCCCCCCCCCCCAAAAAAAAGGTTGTTTACTTTTCTCTATTTAGTATCTCTGCCCTTGCTTTAAATTTAATCTTAGTGTCATTTGTCTTTACCCCTATTCAGAATCAATGAAGTGGTGAAAAAGGAAGATTTGCATACGAAAGAATGTGTATTTTAGCAGGGCACTTAGAGTGCTGGTGTGTTTTGGTTGGTCTGTGTTTGTTTTGGTTTTTTTTGGGGGGGTGTTTTGATTTTATTTTGCTTTGGGTAGTTGTTGAGTGGGCTTCTTGTTTATTTTTGTTTTCGTTTTGTTTTTTTTTTTAAAGAACCTGCTTTTTCTCCTGTCCCTTTTCTGGCTGGAACTTCTTCAATTCTCATATACTTCCCACTGTTGCTCTTGCCAATACCAAAGTAATTTCAAATATATTTTTCCCATCTAAATGTGTTAAGAAAACAAATCATCCCTGAAATGCTTTTTCGTGTGTGGTTTTCCTTTGGTGGTTCCACTAAGCGGTGTGAGGTGTTCCCCAGCACCTTTCCTGGTGAGAGGAGACTCAAACCTGGCAAAAAAGGTGATGGATGGGAGAGACCAAACACTCTGGGTGCTGCATTTGTCACATGCCCTGTTAGTGTCACACACGGGCTCTGTGGATCCCTGGCATGGGAACTGAAGTGCTGTTGCCTGGACATCCATCAGCAGGGAGACCTGGGCAGGAAATCCAACCTGGGCAGGGAATCCAACCTGTCTGGTGAGAGCTGAGTCGCCGGTAGTTGTTGTTCTTCGTTTCTGAGGAAGTCACCAGTTAACTTCTAATGTTCTAACACAGGGATGAAGCGAGGCCGTGACTGCTGGACCTGTTACTCTGCACAACTTCAACCTCTCCTGATGCATTTGAGTCCAAGAATAAATCTCAGGTTTCCACCTGGTCCCAGTGTCAGGGCAGGTGAGTGCAGAGGGAGCACCTGGTACATCCTTGGGTGCAATGCTGTGGGAAAAGCAGCGCCTGGCTGAGCTGTGGCAGTGTCTGGATTATCGACTGGTCTGCAGCCTCACGTGGGCTTGGATCAAATGTTCTGGGCAGCAAACAGATTGTGATGAATTACTTCGGTGTTTTACTTTTAGTTCTGCTCAGACACTTCGGGCAGTCCTGCTGTTTGTTACGGATATTTTGCTGTAAAACACTGAAAATGGTGTGTTCTTGGCTGTTTGCCCATAAACTTGGGCTAAAGAAGTTTCTTGACCTTGGAAGGGTGAAAAAAGAGGCAGGCAAATGAATCCATGTGATGTTTGAGAAAGTCATAAATCCAAGCTGGAATGAGAAGTAATTTAGTCATCCCTTTGGAGTTGTTTTCTGTAAGAAAATATGTACCGAGTATCAAATTTGCATCCAGTTGCTTTGATATCAATGGTACAAGACAGTATGAATTTCTTAAAAGACAAAATTTGAATTTACCCCTGTGTTTGTGGGTAGCCCAGAGCCACGCTGGCAGCCGGAGCTGGGATTGGAGCAGGTTCCTCTGGGCGGCTCTGAAGGCTTTGCTTGGGATGTGAAAAGTTGTTTTGCACAGAGTGTGTCCTTTGAAAAGCTGCTGCCAAGACAGTTGGGCCAAAACTGTGAATACGTTGCATTTTGAAGGTTCTAAAACAAAGCAAACTCTTAATTATTCCGACAATGAGCTCAGGTGTGAGATACAACCTGCAGCACCGAATGCCCTGGGAGAAGCAGTGTGAGCTCCTGTTGCTCATCCAACAACACTCGGCTGGTTGTTTAATTGTTATCCACCATTAATGGTGGATAAATCCCAGAGGGCAGGGCACTGGCTGGTGCCTGTCGTGCTGCCAGCCCAGGGACATCCTTGTTGCTCTGTGCTGTCCCAGCCTCACCCTCTCTGTGTCAGGGGATGTGCGGGGTGAGAAGCGGGAGCCTGGGCACAGCTGTGCTCTGTCCATCTCTGCACTCACTGCCGAGGAGCAGATCCACGGGGAGCTGGAAGGCATCTGCCCTCACACCAGCAGTTCTCAGTGGTGTCCCGAGGGAGCAGTGCCATTTGCAGGTCACTTCCAGGATGGGGATGGAGGGCATGGCTCTGGGCCAGCTGGTACCTCCGGCCACTGCTTCCCGGGTGCCTCCTATTCCCAGAGCATCTGCCCCAGTGTTTTATAACGGCTCAGCTGCTTTTGACATTTTTCCTCACCAAATGAACTATCCAATAGCTCACTAGTTTTAATTTTTCTGTTGCTAGAGAGCACTGTGGGCTCCATGCGGATCAGGAGGCCTCCTCCCAGTGTCAGCTTTGAGCTGGGGGCACTGGGCTTTGCACCGGGACAGTGCCTGCCACTGCCATGCGTGGGCAGAACAAAGCCCTGTGGCCGGAGTTTGTTTTGGCCGTAGTTTAACTTCCTTTAATGAAAGACTTGCTCATGCTAATGAGGAGCTCTGCCGAGTGGTGGGACCCCTCTGTGACCCCACAGCTAATTCAAGTGCGATGTGGAGAAGCGCAGTGCAGGAGGGTGCCAGCACCCACGGTCCCTGTGGGCCCCAGCTCCAGAAGCTCCTCCTTCCAGAAACACTGGGGACTCCACCTAGGGAGATTTTAGCTGCATTTTTAATGACTTTTTAAATAATGGTTAGCTAGTTTGGAGTGTAAATGTTAGTGCTGCTGTAACTGGACTGATAATAACTGCTGCTCTTATTTGAATGAGGCTGGTAAAACGTTAATGGGAGCAGCAGCAAATCTGGCCCCTTGGACTGCACTGCCTCTGCCCGTGACATGACTCGGAGTGTAACAAATTAAGTGGATATATTTTTATGGCAAGCCATAACACTTCCTCCGAGGTATCTTGGGTTTCGCTCGATGATTCCAGCTAATTGTCCTTGAGTTCATTATTGAGAAAACTCTGCTGTTATTTGAAATGATGAGGATTTTTAGGCAGGGAAAGTGACTGTTCGGTGGCGATACCCTGCCAGACATCCTTATTGCAGATCCAGGGTTGGCTATATGGCATTCCTCCATTGTTTCTGCTAACGGAGGCAAGAGTTACCATTACTGTTGCCTGCTGGAGCGGGGCTTCTCTTCTGACTCCTCTTGGTGGATAACCAACTCCACACGGCCCTGTGGGGACCGGGAGAACTCAGTAGGGACCATCCGGCTTTCTTCGGAAGGACAATTCTCTTCACATCACAGCAGCTTTGGTTTGTAATCCACACCCTGTTCACTGAAATTATTTTGCAAACATGGGAAAGTAAGTTTATGCCATTATAAACACACATGGAATAAACAAACAAAACCCGGAATTTGTAGGGGCTGGTGAGACAGCTGTACCGGGGGCCCAGCTCTTTGAGCTGGCACTTTTTTTTCCTTCTTGTTGGCGTTTCAGTGAAAAATGGATTTAAAATGCAGCACATTTTAAGGGTATGAATAATCATATTCAATATCTGATTTACATTGACTTAAGTAAAGACTAAGAGCTTAGAAAAGTCATTTGTCATTTGAGGGTGTTTTGCCCGGTTTTTGTGGAAGGTTTTTTGATTGGAAAATGAATGCAAAGCAGAGAACATGTAAGGAGCAGACACAGCCGCTGAACTGATGTTTTGCAAATACTTTAAAACTTTCCATTCCTATTGATATAAAACCCTTGGTCAGATTGCACCAAACTGACATGGATCAGTGCTGTCCATGTCTGTCGAGGGCACAGGAGAGGGCACAGGGAAACAGCAGGGCTCTGGTCCCAAGAAAAGGGAGGATAAATAAATTTATGGGATGGCCTGTGGGAACCCGTGTTCCCCCTGCCCTGCTCTGGGAATGCTGGTGGGGCTGTTTACATGGAGTGACTATTGAATGATCAGGGGAATGGAATAAAATAAAAGGGGCAGAAAATGCAGCTCCCTGGCTGTGCCAAGACCCTGCTTAAGCTTTAGTATGGGAATTTTTCTGGTGCTGCTGGTGCCTTGCGGGTCTCACCTCTGAGCCAAAAAGGACTTCACTTGAGCCTCAGGTCCCTTCGTCACCTTGGCTCACTGACAGAGTAGAGCACTGGCCCAACCTGGGAAAACTGACATCTCAGGGTGGGCAAAATCCTGGTTTGTTTATTCTGAAACATTTCTGGCTGCAGAGCTGACACTTCTCACTGGCTTTACTCTGTGCTCATGTGCAGAGGTGAGCCCTGGGCTCCGTCCTCCCAGAGCAGCCCTGTTCATCTCTAGAAGTGGCCTTTGCTCTGAGGTGCAGGGCACCTGTTTTGCAGAAATTGAAGAGGAAGTTCTGTCTCAATTAATATGAAATTTTGCAGTTTGTTTTAAGGGGTAATAACTAACTTGGCCCCACTTGATTTGGATGCCTGGCATTGCTTTGGTACATCCTGTGCCAGTGTCTCATTGCTGTTAGTATGAGGAAAAAGCATTTTCCTCTGTCTCTTGAAAAAGCCTCCAGATGAATCTGTTGCCATAATGGCACAGGGGAGCAGCTGTCCGGCACAGACACACAAACTGGAGCATTCCTGGAAAATTAACTGATTTATTGGGACCTTGGCACAGGGTAGGGCCCAGGCTGGGTGGGAAATCTCTGCTGAGCCCCTGTGAACCTGCCCCAGGCAGCCTTTGCCATGGAGAAAGGGCCTCTGGCCCGGCTCAGGGGGTCTGTATGAGGGTCTTGTGGGCCATGGGAGGGTGGCTGTGTCCCACAGCAATGTCACCAGCTCTGCTCTGGGACCCCTCTCGCTACTCTGGCCCTGCCAGCAGCTCCTCGAAGGGATGATGGTGAGGAAAAGTGTGGCTGGCACAGAACGTGGCTCTGCAGGTTGTTCCCACAGGGATGCTGGGTTTGAGTTCCTGTATGAGGCACATCAGGAGACAGCAGTGATGCCCTGTGCTTTTATGGGAGTTTATAAGGCCCTGCTCACTCTCTCACCATCTGGGAAGCTGACTGCTGAGGCTGGAGAGGGCCTGGCTCTGGGCAGGGATCAAGGGCATTCCTGAAACAAACACTGTGGTGAGCTGCCAGGCTGCAAACTCAGCATACATGAAAGTAAATCAATAAACAGGCTGAGCTCTGTGGGGCAAAGCTGTTTCTGTCCATGCAGATGGGCTGGAAGGCAGGAATACTCTGTGGTATCCACTGCCAGGGTCCTGAGCAGATGGTGTCCACCAAAAATCACCTCTAGGTCAGGCAGGGCATTCCCTTCTGCACAGGCAGAGCAGTGCTTTTCCTCCTCCTTTACCCTGTGTGAGGAAAGGGAGGGAGCACAGCCCCCGAGCTCAGTGACACCAGGCTTTCCTCCTTCATGGCCAGCAGGGCATCTGTGCTTTGGATTCCAAACCCCAGCAATCCTTTGTTGGATGGGTTTTGCACAGGAGGCTACTTTGCACAGGAGGTAATTCCCGCCATGGGAATAATGCTCTCCTGCTTACACAGCAGCACAACAGGCCCCAAACCTGCGGTTTAGCTGGATCATCTCCTTCCCCAACTGAAGGGGAAAAATCTCTGCTCACTTTCAAGGCACCGACTGCTGATCAAATGATACCGACCCACTTCAGAGGATTTGTTTGATCCTTTTCTAAGTGGCTTAGTCTCCTTTACACTGAATATACAAAATCTTTCCTTATATCCAATTAAGATTTCTTCTAGGGCCAGGTGACACTTCACTCCCTGTTCAAAGGCTCCTCTCCCTGCTGCAGGAGGGCTCAAGCTGGTGCTTGGAGGGGAGGGGGCAAGTTCCTTGCCTGTCCCTTGCTTTTTCTGGTCAATTTGTCAATTAAACAGACTGTTTCACACAGCCACAGACAGAAAATAATTGGCTACGCTGCACTTCCCTGGGTAAGTACCTGGGAATCAGTGTGGGAAAGCTGCCTCGTGTGCTGAAGTGATGCTGCATGTGAGTTGTGAGCCCCAGTGGGGGCACACTGGGAGTTGTGGGGTTTGTCTGCCAGCTGCCAGGGCCAAACTGAGTGTGAGAAGTGTGGGGAATTGCCCTGGCAGGGCCTTCCATGTGATCCTGTCCCCTTGCTTCTGCAGAGGGGTGATGCTGCTGCACCATCCTCGTGCAACCCTCACGTGCAGGTGCTAGTCCCACATCCCTATTGGCTGTGGATCACCACTTGATCAGGGAATTGCATGCTGAAAGGACATTTTTTAGAGATATTTATTTCCTGTGAGGAGTGTCCCGATATCCAAGTGACACAAAACCTGTCTGAGCTTCTTTTTCCTGCTGCAGTCCCGACACTGAGGGAGCAGCAAGCTGAGCTGTCTCCTGCATCTCCAGTGGTTTCTGCTTGTGTGATTGGTCGATTATATTTTAGCAATGCCTTCAAAGGCATTTTGTTTGCACAGGTGTCACTGAAGATTAAGTTTAGCATATGAAGTCTATTATTTGGAGCTCATGCTTCCCCTATTCCCAGGAAGAGACTTGGCTCAGTTGTCAGAGCCTTGGAGAGGTTTGCAGAGCTGGCAGCCAGAAATACAAACAGCTTCTAACAGCTCTTTTAATCCAGCAGAAATAAAGTCTAGAAAAGCCAGTCAGTGAGAGCTAAAACCTGAGAAACTCAGGCAGGATGGTACACACAGGAATGGATGGATGGCTGGGATGTTATTTCTGTGGGGTTCAGAGCTGTTGGGACTCAAATTTGCAGACATGGTTTGATGGTGGTGCTATGTTGATGGTTGGACTTGGTGATCTTGGAGGCTTTTTTCCAAACTTAATGATTCTGAGACTCTATGACATGTCAGTAGAGGAATCTGTACCTTTACTTTCCAGCGTTCCCCTCTTTCCTTAGGTTTAATTGTCAGTATCGACAATTTCTTTGAATGATGGCTGAAATGTGCATCAGGACAAACTGTTCCGTCGTCACTCATCCATGACTGGTAAAAGTCCTTGAGTGATAAATTACGTGGGAAATCTTAAATCTAGGGCTTTAGGAAAGCTCTTGCCCTGCTAGTGGAGCAGAGCTCGTGGGATGCGTGGCAGGGGTGCTCATGCCAGAGACATCTCCATGTAATGGAGATGTGGCACCACCACTTCCTCCCTCTGTGCAGCAGCTTGTCCAGGAGATGCAGCTCTCCCACTGCACTGCACTGATTCCAGCAGTTAAATGGATTCTGCCTCGGAAGCAGTCGGATCATGACTCGGTTGGTGTCCCTGCGGACCAGCACCGTGCTGGAGGCTCCATCAGCCTCTCCCTGCCCTGGCACTGCTGTGTTTTCTCCTGTCTCGGTGGGATGGCCCCTCAGGGTGGCTCTGCAGGCAGCTGCCATCAGCAGTGCCCAGGGCTGCTGTGCCCCTGTCCCGGAGCCCCTCCCCGGGCAGGGAGTGGGCTGTAATCGACACCAGCATGCGGTGCTGACATGGCCCCTGGGCTTTGGCTTTTCTTGAAGTCCTCAGTGTTCTGTTATATGCAGAAGCTGTAGAGATCATTGGCATCCTCACTGCATTCTGAAGAAATGACGGCTTCTCATTTCTTGGGGGAAGTGAAGCCAGCAGAGCCTCGTGCAGGGCTGAGCTGGTGGCTGGAATCACAGCCAGGTGGAAAACACCACGCCTGCTTGTGCTGAGGGGCTCCAGCTCCTCTGGATGTTACGATGTGGAAGCAGGGAGCTTTCTCTGCCTTCCAGTGTCATGGTAAGAGAGAGAGAACCAGGTTTGTGAAAAAAAGACCCTTTCTCCAAATCGCAGAATCATAGAAGGATTGGAAGGGACCTTAAAGCCCATCCAGTTCCCCCCCCTGCCATGGGCAGGAACCCCTTCCACTATCCCAGGTTGCTCCAAATCCCATCCAGCCTGCCCTTGGACACTTCCAGGGATCCAAGGACAGCCACAGCTTCTCTGGGTGACCTGTGCCAGGGCCTCCCCACCCTCCCAGGGAAGAATTTCTTCCCAATATCCCATCTAAATCTCCTCTCTTTCAGCTTAGAGCTATTTCCCCTTGTCCTGTCACTTGCTTGCCCTTAAAAAACATCCCTCTCCAGACTTCCTGGAGAGGTTTTCCCTTTACAGCTTTTGGGCCAATCCTGCAGCCCCAGAGGTGCTGATGGGACTGTTCCAGTTTTAAGTGACATTTTGTGGAGTTGAATTCACGTTTTTCAAGGCTGCTGGTGGTGCAGCTGCTCTCAGGTATTACCTTCTCAGCTGTGCAGTGGTTAAGTGTACATTAACAACCACTTTCCTTGGGCACTCTCTCCAGACTCACCTCTGAAGGAGTTTTTAAAAGAACTGGCTTTTCTGCAATGTGACCTTTTCAGCTGTGAAATTACCGAAGCAGCAGAACTCTCATCACACTTGCTTCTAAGACTTATTCTTTTTGCTTGTAAAATAACCCAAGTAACTCTTCGCTTTCTGTCTTAAATCATTGCAAGGAGCTTCCTGGTTCCCTGTGGGCTGTGAGCTGTCAGCCTGATGGATCTGCACATGCAATCAATATCTGACCCTGGACCTGCACATCCCCTCAGGCTGCCCTTTGTGTGGCAGCCGTCGCTGTGGGGTGTCGCGGCAGCGACGGCAGCCAGAGCTCGCGGGTGCCAAGGGCGGCTGAGTCGTCAGAGCTCTTGTTTATTGCCTGTGGTTTATTTGTGGTAACTCACGAGGCAGTTGTGTTTTATATTTTTTTTCCCTACAAGAAATCCATAATGAAACAGCAAAATCTCATTGCTGTGGAATTGAAATCTACTTTACCTTGGGCTCGCTTTTGAGCTGTTCCTTTTGTACCTCTGAGAAGTTTCCATCTGACACAACATCAGCACTGCTCAGAGAGGCAGCGATGATGCTCTCAATGTCCTTTGTCTTGTCTTTTTTAGTTTTTGGTTGGGTTTTTCTTTCTTTCTTGTTTATTCCGTGAAATGGGGCACTGATCCACAAGACTTTTGGGAGACCTGATCTTGTGGAATGTCAGCGCTCAGCCAGGTCTGTGCCCTCAGTGGCCACGGAATCAGGAGGGAATCTCAGCTCACCCACATCATCTTTTTCTCACCACAGGTACCATTAGCTACTCCCACTCCTCCATCTTCCCGCACAGCCTGGGCCCTGCTGAGTTCTCTAGGGAGCAAGTTTCCTTGGCCTCCATGGATTTTCTGCCTTTTCCCCTACCCTGAATGTGGCTTTTGGTCTGAGTCCAGCCAGCTGCAATCCCAGATTTGTTATCCCGGAGCTCTGCAGTGCAGCCCTGCTCCTCCTGAGCTGCTGCCTGAGCCTGCTGTCCCTCCCTCCCAAGGGCTCTGACCACAGCCCTGTGCCTTGTGTTGATTTTACTTGGGCATGTCACCATTCACAGAGCCTCAGAAGCTCTGTGTGAGCTTGTGAGACTTGTGAGTGCAAGAAATGTCTTTATTAGGCAATAAAGCAAAGAGAGAGCTGGTGCTGTGACAGGCGGGGCTGGCACACGGCGGGGCAGCGCGGGGATGTGCAGGGGCTGTGGATCCTGTCCCTGCAGGTGACCACGGCTGGGAGATGCACAGGGCTCTGCTCCCCCATGCTGGAGCGGGGGTGCTTTTCGTAGAATTGTGGTTTGGTTTGAAAGAGACCTTACACAACCTCCTGTTCCACTCCCTCCCACTGTCCCAGGCCCAGTGTCCAGCCTGGCCTTGGGCACTTCCAGGGATCCAGGGGCAGCCACAGCTGCTCTGGGCACCCTGTGCCAGGGCCTCCCCCACCCTCCCAGCCAGGAATTCCTTCCCAATATCCCATCCATCCCTGCCCTCTGTGTCCCTTGCCAAAGTACCCTTTGCTCCTTGTCCCTTTGATGCTGGGCTGGGATCTGTTCTTCCCCATTATCCTTTTGCTGCAGCTCTGGAGGTAATTAACACTTCTTTGGAGCACAGAGGCTTCTCGAAGTGTTCACCATCTGGTCTCACTTACCACATTAATCATAGTCCAAGGAACAAACTAGTTTCGAGCTGAGGTTTCCCGAGTAACTGGATTTCTCCGTTTTAGATGCTGTTATTGATAAGTCTGAAGTTTTGCAAGATACCTTATGTTCCTGTCATTTCTTCAATGGATGAAAGCAAATAAAAATAGTCCAAAACCCCCAAATCTGAAAACAAAACTTGGGCCCTTCTGATTTTGCAGCAAAGCTTGGGAACACAGGATGCTGCATTTCTGACAGTATTACAATTTAAACTTTCATGACCCAAACTGAAAACATACCTCTGGCAATATTTTAATATTGATAGGCAAAATTGTGATTCATCAACATCAAACTGTTTAATTCATTAGCCAACAACTTCTAGGCAGTGTGGGAATACATTTAAAAGAGAATGAGATGAGACCACATATTAATTATGCAGTCACTGCACAAATTGATAATTATATGTCACAAAGAGCTCCCTATGTATTAACACTTTAGAACCTGCTTCCTGCCCTGATTTTAAGTTCTTTTGAGGTACATGGATATGATGTATTTTTAAATCAACTTTTCTCAAAAATGGCAGGCAGAACCAAACATGAAAGACTGACGTAACTGACACATGGTTTTGGTGGAGGTGAAGTTTTGAAGTTCTCTGATCCCCATATGTATGTGATTCTCATGCATAATTGTTATTATGAATTGTCACAAACAGTTTTGTGCCATAAGTTACTTTTATTGCCTTGTATAATTTTGGCCTTGACAACATGGACATGTTAATCCTTGTGTCTATCCTTGGGGCAATGCTGCCTGCTGAAAGTCAGATGGAGGAACGGCGGCAGCTGTGGGATGTGAAAAGAGTGTGGGGGGCAACGAGTGGAGAGGGCTGGGATACCCTGGCTGGGAAATACACCACTGTGCCTGAAGGTTTGGGCTCGTGAGCAGGTGTTGCTGCAGCTCATCACTTTCGAACAGGACCTCTTGGAGTGAACACCTTGGACTTTTCCAGGACCCGTGCAGGAGCCGTGTGGTGCTGCAGAGATGGGGTGCCCAGGCTCTGCTTCTCCCAGTAGCACGTGGGCTGAGGCTGGGGCTCGTCCAGTGCTGGGGCTCGCCCAGTGCTTCTCTGCACATTGCATGGGGGAAGCCTTCAGCAGCCACAAGAGCTGAGAGGTTTCTGCAGAAGCTGCCACAGCCAGGTACAACACAGAATAATTGAGTGGTTGGGTTGGAAGGGACCTTAAAGCTCTTCTCATTCTACCCCTCTGCCATGGGCACGGACCCCTTTCACTGTCCCAGGCTGCTCCAACCTGGCCTTGGGCACGGCCAGGGATCCAGGGGCAGCCACAGCTGCTCTGGGCACCCTGTGCCAGGGCCTCCCCACCCTCCCAGCCAGGAATTCCTTCCCAATATTCCATCTAACCCTGCCCTCCTGTCAGCCTTGTCCTACTTGACCATTCTCCCTGCCCAGGGGTGGATGCTGGCTGTAGAACAACCACTCTGTTCTTCTCTTGCTCCAAGCAGACTGGAGCAGCCCCGTGGGCACACAGGCCGTTGCAGGGAATGGGAAACTCCGCATATTTTCCATCAGGCCCACTTGCTTCCAGCTCCCAGTGCTCAGATGAGGGGAATACCCAGCAGCCTGAGTGTGCTGATGGGATTATCCAGAGACAAACCCGCGACCTGCTCACTGTGACCCTGAAGCAGAGACCTGTTTTCCTGGGAGGGAGCCACGTATGGCAAAACATCTTGGAATGGTGAGGAAGTGCTGTCTGTCCCCAAGACAGAAGCTGTAGATTTGTCTTTGCCATATTGCTGATGTTTAATGTTTAATTGCTCTGCAATGTGGCAAAGCACGAAAAAAATCTAAATTTGTCCTGGAGCTATGAAAGCTGCTGGAAGTTCTCAAAGCTGGAGCTTGAGCTGGAAGCCAGAATGAGCCATGTGGGAGCCTAAGCTAAGGCAGCCACTTCTTAAGGTGAAGGACGCACAGAACCGAGTTGGAGGACTCCAGCAGTGCAGGAGCTTTTGGGAGCAGAACCCTTCTTAGGCTGGAGGGACACACCAGGGCCAGACCCTGGAGCCTGACCAAGAGCTCTGGAGAGAGAACTGAGCCCCAAAGGGCCCACGGACCCCTCACCTCCCACTGTCATGCCCTCAGAGCCACTAAGGGTGGCTGCCAGCCTGAGAGAAACTCCAGCTCACTCCAGTTTTAAAACCAAAGATCTCCAGTTCCACCCTGCCTTGCCTGTGACATATTGGTTTAGGTGAGATTTCAGTCAGAGCCAAATGTTATACACATTTGGCTGTAGCAATTTTTTCAAGAATGTTTTCCTAAATTAGGGTTGATGGTGATAATGCTCCTACTTCTTGGCTCTTGCCTACTACTGGCTGAGACTTCATCTGCTAAGAATCATGTTTCTAAAAACTCACAATCTGCTTTTGCAGCTACTTCACATGGTATGTGAAAACACTTTTTAACAACACTGCAGTCAGAAGCTTTGCTATTTCCATGGTGTAATTGATTTTGCATGTTAAATAATGGCGTTTCTTCTCCTTGGCAAAGAGGTGCAATTTTATTAAACAGGTTCTTTTTTTCTTCATACAATCTTTTCGGTGACTTTTATGTTTTTGAATCTATAGTACAAGGACTAGAAGAGATCTTTTCCCCCCAAATACCCAAGGATGTGGTCAGGGATGTCATGAGGGTGCCTCCAGCTCGTGAAATATTCTGCTTCCATTTGCTGTTTTGCAGGCTGCTGTGTGGTTTCTAAAAATTCTTTTTGTAAACTCATTCTTCAAATGTTTCCAGTAAAGTGGTGAAAACATTTGCGAATGCCAGAAAATCTAATAATTTGCTTTTAAATTAATGAAGACTCCTCATTTCTTTCACCAGGAAGGAAATTAAGGAAAAATTTCTTCATGGAAAGGGTTTCCAGGCATTTGAAGGGGCTGCCCAGGGAGGTGGTAGAGTTCCTGTTCCTGGGGATGTCCAAGGAAGGACTGGACGTGGCACTCAGTGCTCCGGACTGGGGACAAGGTGGGAATCAGGCACAGGCTGGACTTGATGGTCTTGGAGGGCTTTTCCAAAGTAAATGATTCCGTGATCAAAGATGTTGATTTGTAAAGTTTTAACCACAGAAGTAACCCTGTGCAGATACGGTGGTAAAACCCAGCTGGCTCTGACATGGACGTCTGTGTGTGACTGTGGAGCAGGGAGAGTCACAGCCTCCATTTTTTCTGTTCCTTTACCTATTCCAAGATACACAGACCTATTTTAAATATATTTCAGAGCATTGCTGTCAATGTATGCCTTACTAGAGACTAATACTGTGGGTGGGTTTTAGTCTGTTGTGCAAAGCACACACAGAGCACCTTTCCAGAGGTTAATTCTCCATCACCCCCCTGTGCTCTGCTGGTCACCGTGGGGGTACCTTAGGCAGGTGTTCGGTCTGTGCTGCCCGTGGGACTGACAAATCCAGCCCTGTCTGCTCAGGCACCAGCTGCAGGTCCGTGTTTGGGTGGGGTCCTTGGGCCTGACCGCATCCTGCTGTGCACAGACAGCACCGAGGGCTCCTGTGCTGCTGGAGCCCTGGGCAGTGGGGCTCACAGGGGGCTCCAAGGAATGGCAGGGGCCGACTTTGCCACCTCTGTGCCCTGAGGGAGAGCTGCTGGAGGTGAGGGTGATGTGTCCTGTCCCTGCAGTGCTGGTCCTTGTACCACCATCCACACCACGGTGACCTCCTCTGCCCCATCAGCGTGCCGGGCTCTTTGGGGGGCCGTGCTTTGTGGGGTCCCTGTCAGGGACAGGTGCTGCCCTCCGTGTCTCAGCAAAGCAGGGGAGACCAGAGAGTGTGGGCTCAGTGCTGCAGTGGCTCCTGAAGAGCTGCTGGAGAGGCGAGTCGCTGCCAGCTCTGGATGAGAAGGGGAGCCAGGTGTCAATCCAGGGATGAAGGGGCAATGGCTGAATGTGTGTCTGCCCTGGGAGAGGTGTGAACTCGGTACCATCACCAGCTTCTAACAGCAGGAGTGCCTGGGAAGCCTTTGCAGAGCAGGAATCGGTGCTGCCGCACTCGCGGTCACTCTCCGTGGGGAGAGAAGAGCTGGGCTGTGCTGCCCAGCATCACCTCCTGGCCCACTGGAGCCTCGGCCTCCAGGGGCTTGAAGCACTTGTCAGGGCCATGGGGCACCAGCAAAGGCCCTGTGCCCCCCTCTGTGCCAGGAGCAGAGGTGACCTCTCTGTTCAGCAGCACAGAGGCAGGGCACTTACCCTCCCTATCCAAGCTCCTGGGGAGGGATTGACGCTTTGGACTAACCTGAATATAGGCTGGGAAAAGTTTTTCTTTTTCGTTACTGCAGAGTTGTTTCTGAGGGTGGGGCAAATTATCATGACCTTAACCTGAAATTCCTTGGCAAATGGGTTCAGCACTGCCCAGGGAACAGCTGTGAATGCCAATATGAAAAATCTGCATTTCTGTTCAGGTATGAGAGTGCTCTTTACCAGTGAGGGGAGTTCACGGGTTCACCAGATCAGGGAATAGAGTCTGTCTGCATTAGACCCCAGGACCACATGTTCCAAAAGGCACCAGAATGCTCAGAAAAGACATTCTTATCACACCAGGGAGAATCGTGAGGGTGGCCCAAAGAAACAGAGTGAATGCAGAGGAAGTGCCCTGTGGCAGACACCTCTGTCTCCTGCCCCCAGGCTGGTGGTCACAGCCTGGAGAGGCTTTTGCTGTGACAACCCAAGCAGAGCAATCATAATATATTTTGCTTGGAAAGGATAAAACCAAATCAGCTCATCTGTAACTTGCTGGCAGCAGGGAGGAAACTGCCTGGTACTCAGCTTGTGATTCTCCAGACTATGTGTAGATGTTTTATGTAATTTTAGATATCCTAGCAATTGGCAGTGATTCATACTAGCTCTGCTGCTGCCTTCCTCCCCATCAAAACAGCTCCCCTGCAGCTGTCATTTCTACCCCCTGACATTACATCAGCACATCCTCATCATGAGCTCGTGGGACCTGCCTCTGTCCACGGGTTGAACTCAGTGAAACCTTACCTTGCTGGGGTTAGAGGAGAAGAAAGACTCAAAATCTTGGGGGGAAGGACTCCGCATGCTCCTGCACACTTGGCAAGGTCAAAAGCAGATAGGTGTTTGTCCACTCAGCATCCTCTGCAGGAGGACAGAGAGGGAAAAAAAGGATGGCTCTGGCAGTGGTTTTCTGAGCTTGGAGGAAAGGCTGAGCTGGCTCCAGGCTGGCCATGGCTCAGGAGATGGAGCTGAGGAATGAGACAAAAAAGGGTGGGCAGAGCTCGTTACGTGGAGAAAGATTTCTGGTGTTCTGACACAGAGCAGGGAAGAGGCCAAGGTCACATCTCTGTGTTAATGGGTGCAGTTGAGCATCCCTGACCTCAGCTCACAGCTGGGCTGGTTTCTCCTGCGCTCCAGTGCAGACTTTGTGCAATTCGTTATTTTCTTGACTTTTTTGCTTTCCTTAGGTTGGTTTTTCACAGCTGTTTGTGAGGGCAGAGGCCCCCCCAGGGCAGGCAGAACACAGCCCTGGGACACTGAGGGTCTCCCCAGCACCCCAGCTCTGCTGTGAGTGGACAGGTGGTGACCAGGGTCTGGCCCGGATGCTCCCGCAGTGTCCATGGTAACTGCAGGGGTTGGAGGGAGCAGGGGGCAGTCGGGGGTACCCCTGTGCAGAGCTGGGGCTCCACCTCCCTCCACACCAGCCCCACGCCGCTGCCTGGCCACGGCTGGGCTCGAGCCCTGTGCTGCCTCGAGTAACACTGCAAGAGCCGGGGTGATTCCCTGGGAATTCCCGGCATGACAGGAATATCCAACTGGCTCACGAGGGCCGGGATCTGCGGCTGCTGCTGGTGTGGTGGCTGAGCCTGCTTCTCCCATTTGGTATAAAATCGTAAGAACTTAAGCAATGAACTGTTTAACTCCTACAAATGCACACAAAAGCAAGAATGCAGCATGTGGTGGCTCTTGTGGGGTGCTGGAAGGAGACAGACTCTGCTTTGACTGAGTGAGAGCAGAATACACTTGCTATAAAGGCCGTGAAATTAAGTAACACGTGGGATAAGGCCCGGCTTTGCAGGGATGCCCTAACTGTGGGAAACAGGCTCCTCTCAATCCATTTCCTCTCCTTTGGGAGATCTAAAGTTCTATGTTTAAACCATGTCTTATTCCAGCTGTCATTTGCATAAAACCTAAGCACTAGTCTCTATTTTTAGTGATGTTGGGATGCTCATCTTGGAAGGGAGGTGGAAGCAGTCTGACAGCTCCGGCTGAGCAGGGATCCCATCGCAGATGAGGTGTTTGGGTTTCCCACACACAGCTAAACCTTCACCTTCCTCCAGAGAAAATGCTTCTCCACTCATCTTCTGCAGGGAGAAGGAATTGAGCTTGTTCAGAGCTGTTGTGTGAGGCTTCATTCTGCATCTTGGTGTGACAACACTGGATTTCCCTTGACTTGAAAGTTGTCCCCCTAGGTTACAGTGCAGGAGTGAGACGTGGTTCCAGAATATTGTTTGTTTCAAATGAAGACAAGTTGCTCGGGATGAGCCAGCAGCAGAATTTATCTGCAGGTGGTTGAATGCAGTTTTGACAGGAGGAGTTTGGGTTTAGATGAGATGATTTTGGTGTAGAGGTGCTTTTTCATGGATATATTCTGCTCATGTTCTGTTTGGATGAATGAGAGGCAGGACATGAAGAACCAAACAGGGGTAACTGTGCTGTCATGTCCTCTCAAACCGTGTGAGTCAGAGCACCCCAGGTGGCAGAGGGACAGGGTGGTACATGGCAGGTTAAACATTCCAAACTAAGGCTTCAGTTATTTTGCTTCTGTTTTGGGAAGCAAGAGTAAGACTCAGGGAGACATTGAAAACCTGCTCTGAGCCAAGAAAATGTTTACAAATCCCCGTGCAACAACCAAATCGATAAATCCATACATCCTCCTCTGGCTTATCAGAGTCGAAAGAGCCACAAATAGTTGGTGGTTGGTGGAAGTGTTTGTGGAGAAGATGGGATTTTTCTGTTTATTTGTTTTCTTCTTCTTTTTTCTCTCTCTGGACTTTATTTCACTGCATGGGGAAGCTATTTATTTAGGAAGAAATGAAAACCCCACAAAATGTATTTTGGCAAGAGCAGGTTGCTGCAGAATTGCTTTTGTGAGCATTGAGGTTGGTACAACTTGGAAAACAAAAACCAGGACTTGTGAGTTACAGGGCAGGTGGGGTCGCATTGCAGATAGTGGCAGAGAGGTCTGGAGAATGTTGTGGGATATTGCCATGGCTGCTCTGTGCTGTGGTAAAGGGCAGTATGGATGTTTCTGGGGGGCTGCAGAGCATGGCTCGAGGTGCTGGGAGAGGGATGAGTGCAGCTGAGGCTGCAGAGATGCAGTGGGGATCAGGTCTGACCCCTTGCCAGGTCTCCTCCCTGCCCTCTGCAGACACTCGGTGCCAGGAGGGGTTTGGAGCTCCACGTGCTCCTTTCTCCCTTTGCCAGGCGGTTCAGCCGGAGCCGAGAACCAGATCCTTCTCATACATTTGAGTTCTTGTTTGCTGGGCTGACTTTTGACCTGACTTGGGTTGGTGTGTGAGGAGAGGCCAGACAGGAGCTGCTGCGGGCTGCCCGGTCAGAGGGATGTGCAGCGCTGGGGCTCTGCTGCAGCACCCTGAGCGTGCACCCTGAGTCTGCCTCTGCACGTCTGCTCCCCAGACAGGCTGCCCCAGCAGGTGTTTTCGTGCCAAATGCCACCATCCCCACTCGCTGATCACCACTGGCTGTGCTGCAGCAGCAGCCCAGAGCCACCACACACCCCTCAAAGACACGGAGCTGAATCTCACCACGCCTGGCACCGAGGCCACCCCAAACACCCCCTCACTTGCTTCTCAGGATTCTTGTGCCCTTTTTGCTTGTTGGCTCAGAGGCCCACCCATGGGCCCCATGCTCACCTTCCTCGGCCTCTCTTTCCTCAGGACCAGGTCATTTGTGTCCCTGTGTGAGGTGGGTCCTGGTGTGAGTGCAGGTGCCTCACCTGTGAGCAAACCAGTCCAGCTGCCAGCACGCTGCTGTGCCACCTGAGCCAGCCCTGTGCAGGGTCAGCCTTGCCCCTGCCCAGCACCCAGGGGTTCTGGCCAACACGGGGGCTCTTGGTCTCCCGTTTTGGTTCATCAGCTCCTGTATCAGGAAGTGCCCCTGTCTGAGGCAGCTTCTGCACCAGGAAAGGGCCTCTGGAGCCCATAAATGATAACAGATTACAGAGTTGTTGCTCCAGGACAGTCAGTGAGCCAACACCAGTGCTATGCTGGAAAGGTAAATGAGGAAAAACTGGGCACTCCAGTTTGGATAAGTGACTAATTATAATTTCTAGATTTAATTATCAACAGTAAACTCTTAAATACCCACCACAGACAAGTGAACCTCTGTGCCTTCCTTGTGTTTGATGTGCTAAGCATAAATATTCAGCTCAGTCTCTCAAGAAAACATGAGGTTTTACACAAGAACAACTCTCCCAGATGAGCAGGATTTATAGCTCCAAAATGGTCTGGTTTCATCATTTGTGAAAGCTTTAACCTTTCAAGCATTTCCAAACCTATTTTAGCATGCAGGGAGTAGTGATGCAGAGACATTAACATTAAAACTTTGTGTGTCTCCAGTGAATATTCTTACAACAAGGAGCATAACATATCTTTTTGCTTATTTCCTTTTCTAATATTTCAATGCTGTTTGATTCCACGAATGAAAAAAAAAAAAGAATAATCTTATAAAATTAACAAATATTGCAAAGCTTTAGATACCAATTAAGATGAATAATTTAATGTGCAGATATCAGTGCGTGACAACTCTGCGCCTTGCCTGCCTGCTCACCAGGCTCAGAGCAGTGGAAACTTGAGGCAGAGTTGCTGAAGCATTTCACACTGCCTTGAAGGGCTTTTTAATGGATTTTCAGATTTCCTTTCAGTCTTCAGGTGATCCTGTTAATGCCAACCAACCAACCTAAAGGAAGCAAGAGCAGATGGAATAAATCATGGCATCCTTGGTAATGTGATATCACTTACAGCAGCATGGATCAGGTGTTCATCTCGGTTTCCATCCTTACAAGCTGCAGACATCCCAAATACTGAGCTCCCCCCTTGAGTGCTCCCTGTCTGTGAGTCCTTGGGCTGTGAAGCATCTGCTGCCACCTCCACCAAGGGAACACGGCACAGGATCCCTCAGCTTCTCCTCAGCTATTATTCCTCTCCACTGCAAGGGATGCACAGAGCCTGATTCCAGCCTGACTCGCACGTTCCAGGGCGGCCAGCCTGGAGGCTCAGTTCCTGGGAAGCGTAAGGCTCGCTGCTGTGGGCCTCCCCCGGGCACCAGCCCCATGTGGGAAGGTGGCAGGGCAGGAGGAGATACCCTAGAGCCAGGGTAATCACCGGTCTGGTGAAAGAAGGGGACTAAAATGTGAGGGAAGGCTGACATTTCCCTGAAGATCCTTTGGTTTGCACAGCTGGGCCCCACTGTTTGCTTCCCCTGCAGCGAGCTGAGGATCCACACGTGCGTCACATGTCCGAAAGGTGGGACCTCAGTAACTGACTCTGGTTCCTGCCTTTGGGTGATGTGGTCTTTGTACGGGATTTCTGCGTGTGGAACCTTGAAAACAAAATTGGAAAAATATGTCTCTGAATATGTAAATAACCATGATGCCTGCCTTCAGTAAAGAGGCACCTCCCAAACTCCTGCCTCCTATCCTGATATGGCCATCTCAGTACCTGCCTTCAGCCTGCCAGAAGCTCTGGGGGCTGAGTACCAGTGCAGAGCACAGGGTTGTGCCTGTAATGGGTTGGACAGCTCTAACTGCATTGCTCCTTTTTAAACCAATCTCTGTTCAGATTTGTGAAGGGAAGCCTGGTATAAAACTTCTCAATCCCAGACATCTGCTGCACTTGGGAATTATCTATATCTGTCATTGTCACCCTGATGGGGCCAGTGGCACCAGCAAGTAGTGGCAGCCATGGGCAGAACAGATCCAGCACCATGCAGGTGTATCTTCTGTTGTCAACTAAACCCCCCAGCTTCTCAGCAGTGTGGTGCTCCTGGGTCCTCTGGATAGCTGAGGTGCCCTGGCAAAGGTGAAGGGCAGACCTTGCTGCTGAGTTTTCAGTCTCAGACAGGTCAGCAGGAGTGAGCTCGGCAGGCACCCGGTCTGGGGAGGCAGGTGAGTTTGGGCCTGAGGACAGCCTGGGTTTTCCCACTGGAGTATCTTTGAAAATGCTTCTTAGCTCCCCTTTGCCTAGGTCCAGACAGTCCTGGGCATTTCTCGTCAGTGCTGGGGGAAGTTGGACTCAATCTCAGAGGGCCTTTCCAACCTGAACCATTCCGTGGTTCCGTGAGCTGGGTCACCCTGTGCTGCAGGAGCAGTATTGAGTGGAGAAGCAGTTTGAGCTTTGAACCATGCGGTGCCCAAATTCCTCCTGGCCCTGGAAGCAGAGTGCCAAATGACCCTTTGGGCTCCTGATCCCAGCTGGAAAAACTTGCTTGTAAAATGCTTTGGGGTTGGGTGTGTGGTCTGATTAGAGATGACAAGTCCCCTTTGGAGTGATTGTTGAACCAGTGTCAGGGGGTGAGACAACACACAGTGATATTCCTCTCAAAATATTTCAGCTTTGTGGCCAAAGCAGAGTACTGTTTATTCCTGCTGGCACAGGGAGAAGATTTCTCAGGCACTGACACTCTGCAGCCGTTGTCACGCTCTAGAAACGTGGCAAATGTGGGTGATGTAGCAGCTGCTTGATAGCTTTGGTGATGATTCTAATGTGGGGTTTGCCTCAAATATCAGCATAAAGAGAACAGTGGTAGAGTATCCACCTCACTTTGGCAGAGAGTGTCAGCCAGGATTGTGCTCTGAAAACACAGCAACAGAAATCCGCAAGAAAATGTCACAGCAGGACATTTGTGTTACCCCAACTGCTGCTGGAGGTCAGCTGGGGAGAGTCATGAGAGCAAGTGTGGGGAGGTGTCAGCAGGGCCTCTGGAAGGATGCCCGGCAGCCCCTGACTTGCCCACGGAGCTGGTGTGTGCCATGGGGGCTGCCAGCACCACGTGTCCCAGTGCTGGGGCTGAGGGTGTGTTGTGATCCAGTGTCTCCATCAGCTTCTCTGAGATATCTTCATGCCCTTGCAGCAACAATCAGCAGGAAACCAGAGTCCTGGAGTGATATCAAATATTCAGCACTGAAATAACTATTCTACTGACTCACTTAACTGGTCCAGACGAGTGTCAAAGTTGCCCTCCATCAGCAGTGGAGTGGTTACAGTGATTTTTAAGGACAGCTGAAATAAATGAATGGATAATAAACTCCTCACTGCCATGATACACTGTGCAAAAGCAGCGTGAAACCTCTGCTGCAGTGGAATTCAGGAGGAAGGAAGCAGCTCTAGCAGAGATCCATTGGAACTGCTCGAGATTCTGCACCAGGAGAAATCAGTGCTGCACGGCAGGAAAGGCTCAGAGGAAATGGGGCGTAGTGAGTACGGGAAGCAACACCTGTGGCACCTGTAACCGCTAATCACTGCACAAATTGGGCTAATTCCTCACTTTCCTCACTTTCTGCCCACTGAAATCTTAATCTTTGTGCACTGAATTGAACAAAAATTCTGTCACTCTGTAACTCTTGCAAAAAGAAAGGTTCTTCTTTGAACAGTGGCACCCTGACCCCTTTGGGAAACCCAGGCAGGGCCTCCCCTCCCTCACAGGGAAGAATTTCTTCCCAACATCCATCTAGCCCTTCTCTCTGTAAGTGGGAAGCCATTCTCCCTTGTCTTGTCACTCCAGGCTCTTGTCCACAGTCCCTCTCCAGCTCCCTTGTAATGAATTCTTATCATCTGATTTTTTTAACCCATTTAGAGAAACAGTGTGTCCTGCCTCAGCCATGTGCTCTGCTTTGGTGTAGGAGGCTCTGGAGGAAATTTTCTGGCCTGTTTTCAAGGAAATAAACTGAAAAAAAGTAAGAAAAAGTGGGTACAAATGAAAAGTTACTGATTTTGTGGAAATAATAGAATAGAATAGAATAGAATAGAATAGAATAGAATAGAATAGAATAGAATAGAATAGAATAGAATAGAATAGAATAGAATAGAACAGAAACGAAACACCTGAAAGGTAAGGCTGGTGAATGACTGGCTCAGTAGCAACTCTTCAGAAAAGGATCTGGAATCTCACATGACTTGCAAGAGGACTGGAATTCAATGAAATCAGTGTGATAAAGCCAGTGTTTGGGCACCTGTGAAGAGAAAGACAAGCTCTGAGTTGCTTTCATAAAGCCTTATCTGACCAAGTGAAAAGCCTGGGGTCACCTAATCCGGCACTTTCCTATCCCTCGTGTTTCTCATCCTTGTGAGAGTTGTGATGATGCCACTCCATTGGAGATCCTTGGGGTTACCCCTGGGACAGCAAATGGCCGTGCACCACGGGTCCTGTGCACAGGGGAGGCTGTGAAAAGGCGAAGACAATACCGTGGCTGTCGCCTTCTGCCCATCCCAGGACACGGATCCCTGGTCAGTGAAAAGGGAGAGTGCCACGCTGTGCCCCGCCTGTGCCTGTAGGTGTGGGAGAGCAGGGGTAACCCCAGCTCTCCAGCTCATCCCTCAGCACCCAGGGCTGCAGGAGGGGACCCCGGGCAGTGATGTGCCCAGACACCTGCCAGCCCTCCCTCGAGCTGTGCAGGACCCACAGGAGATGGAGGCAGCTGTTCTCACGGCTTTTCTGGAAACCGGCTGAGAAGCTGTCTTGAGATCGTAATGGCTTCCCACTGCCAGAGGGCAGGGATGGATGGGATATTGGGATGAAATTCTTCCCTGTGAGGGCAGGGAGGCCCTGGCACAGGGGGCCCAGAGCAGCTGTGACTGCCCCTGGATCCCTGGCAGTGTCCCAGGCCAGGCTGGACATTGGGGCTTGGGGCAGCGTGGGACAGTGGGAGGTGTCCCTGCCATGGCAGAGGGTTGGAACCAGATGAACTCTAAGATTCCTCCCAACCCAGACCGCTCTGTGTGTCCTCCTGTGATCTTCAGCTGCTTGCTGACCTTTCCCCACACTGATGGCCCCTCTGGCCCTCACTGCTCCTTTCATCTCACGGAGCATCAGAATTATAACACACAGCTTATTCTGACCTTCCAAACTGTTGGCACCTCTCGAGGTACTTCGTCTGGAGAAAGCTCTGTTTTATTTTCTTTGTAACCCGTTTAATGATGAAGGATCCTAAAACAGGTGGTATTCAAAGTGTTTAGATGCAAGAGGCATATGTTTTGCTGTCATAACAATTCGGCTCATTACATGGGGATAAAATTCAAGGAAGTTGATGTATTGCCTACAAAGGGAGCAACAGCAGTACTGAGTGGTGCAGTCCTGTTTGTCTGTAGCATGTGAGAGCTTGCCTGAATCTCTGCTAGTTCAACTGAGGCCAACAAAAGAATAATAATATTAATTATTTTGTTGTAAAAGAAACATTGTCTCTGTGCTTTTTGTATATTTTTACTGTTTTATAGCCTTAAGCATCTATTTACTAATGCTTTGTGCTTTACAAGGTTGAAAATACAATGTTCCTTTTCTCTTTGTTTACCTTAGATTTTTCAGTTTGTTTCTGCTCATGCTGGTGGGTTTTTTTTTAAATTTTTTCCTGTTATCCCGAGGCTCTTCAATATTTTAAATCACGTGTCACCTGGATTTACACATATATCACCTAGATTATCACATATACCATTGAAATTTCTTTGCAAAATTCAGCTGTATCTTCAAGTGGTAGTAAATGAGTTATCCACGGCCTGTCTATTGTGCCCCTGGACAGCCTGCTCCCGGCCATCTGCCTGAGCCCCAGGTCTGCAGAGCCGCTCTCTCAGGTGTGTTGATTTGTGGGAGGGGCTGCAGGAGCACGTGTGTGGTGGGGGGGTCCCTGTGGACTGTGGTGGCCTTGCAGGAGGTGGGTGGTGAGAGTGGCTCCCCCCGAGCCTGGGCAGAGCATTGGAGCCAAGAGGTGGGGCAGATCAAGGCCGTGCTGTGAAGCAGAGCCCAGCACACAGCCGGGTCAGGGCACAGCACCCTGGCACCCGCACGGGGCTGGGTAACTCAGGGTAAGAGGACGTGACACCGCGATGGCAGCAGAGGCTGGCACAGCTGGTGCCCAGCGGCTCAGCCCCTGCCAGAGGAGCAGAGTCAGGCAGGTTCAAAGGCATTCCTGCAGCACAACCTAAAGTAAATACTGCATGGAAGTGGGGTTTTCCTTTCTTTACCTTGTGAATGCCCTAGAAAGCTGTTTATAAGGAAGTGGAAATAGCAGTGGTGTCTGAGCACTGGTCCTGCTCGTTCTGCTGCGTGGGGTCCGTCAAGTTCCCTGTGAGCAGCCACAGCACCGCGAGTCCGTCGGGGCTGCGTGGACATGCCCTGCTCTGCACCACTGCAGCGGCCTGGCTGTGGTTGGTGTCATTTTTCCTTCACAGAAGGCATAGGCAATTCCTTTCACGACTGCTGGGTAGAGAAGGAGGTGCAGCTCCTGGGGCAGGAAGGGTGGGAAGGCAGGTGGTGATCCTGCCCACAGGCTGTGGGATGGACTTGGAGCCTTGCTGCAAGGTCAGTCTTACTCGAGCCTAAGCACAGAGGAATGGTTGTTTGAAATTTGGTAAGTGATAAATCCAGCTGTGGCTGAGGCGACCAGCCTGACTGAGCTCGGCCCATCCGTAATATCCCATAGACTTGTCAGAGAATCCTGTCTGAGGTGCTGCCTCTGCTGCCCGAGGAACACAGCTGGAATGAAAGGCTTTCCAGCTACTGGGGACCCAGGTTTGCTGCAAGTGAAGTAATTATATTTTCATTACTCCAGGGCTGTAATGAGAAGAAACTCTGGTTATAGCAATTCTGCAGCCGCTTCACTGAGGCTCCAGTGGCTCAGCTCTGTGAAACAGGATTAATTAACTTTCTGCCAGCAGCAGAGAGCTGCCCAGTCCTGTCAAGGATTCTGTGCTCCACTGGGACACCGAGGGATGAGTGGTGACACACTACTGCAGAAACTGTCCTTGGGTGGACTGGATGATCCTTGTGGGTCCCATCCAACTCAGCATATTCTGTGATTTTGTGATTCTGTGAAAATGAACAAGAAGCGAAGCAGACATGCACACCTCAAGCAAAATAAACAAACCTGAGAATTGGGCTCCTGCTATACCTGTTGTTTATCAGGTCAGATCTTAATTGTGGTACTTAGATGTGATTAACAGGTGTCTTGATTACCATGCCAGAAATAAACCCTGCTCAGCAGAGAGGCTTATGTGTCCTGGAAAGAGGAGGGAAGGGAGTGGCACGGAGGAGGGGACTGGGCACAGCATAGCCCCGGTGCCCCCCCGTTGCCTGATGAGTTCCTTGCCCAGAGCTCTGGTGTGGTTAACACTGGCACAAACCCCTTCCAGGACCCTCGCTGGTGACGAGGTTAGAGCAGAACCCCTCATTCATCCTTCCGTGCTACAGGACAGGAGGCTGACAGGTCATTCCCTGCAGAAAGGGTTTTCCATCAAGTAAGTAAAAGATCCAAGCAGAAAACTTCTTACCTCACATTGTAACTCCAGAGGATTGCCTTAACACTGGGAATTGGGAGATCAGTGCCCTGTAGAAAACCATAAAGCAGTGCCCTTAAGGGTCCTGCCATCCTGCACCCACATCAGGGAGTGCTGTGAGGATGAGGAGATTTCCTGCTGTGGGATGAGGGGGGAAGGAAAGGAGATTTTCTGCTCTCGAGGCTTCCCATGCTGCACTTGCATTTCTCCTGACGGAGTTTCTGCTCAGCACTGCTGGAAAGGAAAGTGCAGCACTGCTCGTTTTCTTTCTGGGGGAGGGATGGGAGGTGTTTGCTTTCCCTTCTTGTAGAACAAAATCCAGAGCTTTCAGTTATATGCTGAAAAAAGCCCACTCGACAGCCAGCAGTCTGGGAAGCTGCATCCCCTGGGAAGTGCTTGGCTGGGATATGGGAGGCTCCTGTCCAAATCCGGGCCGTGAGCCAAGCTGAGCCCTCACCATCGGCCTTGCCCTGTGGAGCTTTGGAGCAGGGAATACTTATTTAGGGATGGAATAAAAAAAGCATGTCATGAAAACAAAATACTTTTTCTTGGAAAATACTTCACTGCCAGGAATTTTCACTTCCCAAAACATCCCTTCCCAGACCACCAAGAGACCTCCTATATCCAACTTCTAACCTCAGTACTTACTTTGAAAAGAACGGATTCTGCTTTTCCCAGTGGAGTAATCTCAGAATACCAAACTATGATGATGTGTGAAACTGTGTGTGGGCACTTTGGAAAACAGACCCGGACTCCTCAGGATCCATATGGTGTCTTTCCAGCCCAAGGAAGCTGGGTGGGCAGAGTGCCCAGCGTGAGCCCGTGGCCATGTTGCGGGTCCCCGTCCGGGGTGCGGGCGGCAGCTGCTGCCCGCGGAGCAGATGGATCTGCTGGCCGTGGGGAGCAGGATGGCTCAGGGATGGGCTGTGGCTGCCCGGGACTGTGCCCTGCTCACCCGGCTGCGGCGGGGAGCAGATGGACCCGACACCCTCGGGCGAGTGCTCGGCTCCCAGTGACCTCGGCTGACTCGCTGTCAGCTTTGCTGCGGAATTCAAAGGAGTAGGGGCTGTGCCAGGAGCTCTGCAGCGTGAAGTCAGCTAGGAAAATACAGGTGCGCGTGAGAGGTGAAGGACATTTCCTTGGGCTCTTGGCTGCTGCTGTCTCCTCCTGAGCTGGGATCACCAGTGCATGGGATGCACTGCATCCCTCTTGGCTCTGTAGGATCACGGGTTGTCCAGGGAAACCCTTCATGGGGCAGGAAGGGTCTGAAACACTCTGGGTGCTTAACACATCTGCCACTGGCACAAAATGTAAGGAGCATATTGCAGTCTGTGTTTATTTTTTTATTAAGAATAATAATAATGATTTAAAATCTTAGGTACTTTTTTCCTAGAGATCCACAACCATTTGGAACTCTGATCCTGTTTCTTACTTGTTCCTCTCTCCTCTGTTTTAAAACAGCAGCTGTTGGCTTGTCCCTTACAGCTGAAGCTCAGGAGCCCCTCATGTGCCTTCCTGAGATGGCTCTAGTGGTGCCCCACTCCGGGCAGGGGTGAGTCGGTCCCTGGCCCCCCACCAGCCATCTCCCCAAGCAGAGCAGGCTATTGGAGACCTCACCAATGGCAGGATTTTTTCTGCTGTTCCCAGCCAACAGGTGTTCCCAGGAGCCTTCAGGTGCAGGCAGGGAGTGAGCGGAGTCCAAATGAGCTGCTGCTCAGCCTGTGCTGGTCCCTTTGCTCCATTCTCTCATGTAAAGGCGGCTGTGTGATCACCTTGGTTCATTAGAAACCATTCTTATTAATCCACAGTCTCTCCTCCTCATTCCCCACAGACAGGAACTGGATTTGGTTCAGGAAGGTGCCAGTGCTTCTCTTTGTGGTGTGTCCCTCATCCCCTGTGTGCAGCCGCCTGCAAACGGTCTGTTTTGGGAAGAGCACTTGTCTCATCTTGACACTCCTTATTGCTCTTCCCAAAGTCAGGATTAAGTCTCCTAATAACCATGCTTTTCCTCATTCTCAATTAAAGCACAATAATTTGGTTTCTACTTGGCTTGTAACTGCTCAGATTCACGGGCTTTATCCACAGATTAAGGGATTTACACATTACAGAGCCAGAAGGGACTGGTGATACTTTCCTCCCAACAGAGGCCCCAAGAGGTCCTTCAGCGCACTCCTGGCTGAGTTAGAGAACTGCTGAACAGCAGCAAAAACAAGAAAATCAATCTTATCCTGATTCCAAAATTCCCAGGCCCATGTTAAATTTGTCAGACTCTTAATGACTCGTGTAGAGCAGAAGCCTGTCCGGCCCCTTGGCAGCAGCGCCTCCGCTTCCACCAGCGACCAGGACGACCTCCCTGGGCCCCACCACACCAACAGCTGCGGATCCCCATCCCTGGAAGTGTCCAAGGCCAGGCTGGATGGGGCTTGGAGAAACCCGGTCTAGTGGAAGATGTCCCTGTCCAGGGTAGGGGGTGGAAAGAGATGAGCTTTAAGGTTCCTTCCAACCCAAACCCCTCTGGGATTCTGTGGTTCTATGAAAATTCCCCTTTCCCCACATTTTGGCTTCCTTGGGAGGTGTCCCCCAACTATCCCGTCTCCCTTTCTCTCTCCCAGCAGCAGTTCTACCAGGATGTGCCTTTGACACTGTTTTATGGCTCTTCCAGCATTCCTGTTCCTGCGGAGCTTCCCCAGGCTCCCGCACCCCTCCGGGATGCTGGCCCAGCTAGTGGGCGCTGCTGGAGCACTCTGTGAGACTTTGAAAATTGGAACCTTGCCCAAAAAGAAGGTAATTATCCTGTCAAACCAGCCCTGACTGTATCTTATTCTTGTAGCTGTCTCTTGATTAACTTCCATAGCACCTGCTCTGTTCCATTTCCTTGATGTTGGACTGACAAGTCTGTAATGATCTGGGCCATCTCGTGTGTTCTGTGTTGCAATTCCGATTCCTTTCCTCGCACCGTGAGCCAGACATCCACAGCAAGATTTTGAGTCAGCTCTTACAAAACCCTCTGAACGTTACATTATATATATCTATATCTATATGTCTTCTGCTATGCTGGATGCAACATTGCTCTTTTTTAGACAAACGTCATCTAAAATGGTTATAAAACCTGATGATATTTTTTGTGAGAGACGTTACTGTATTTTTGCCAAATCTGACACGAGTTTCCCAGAGAGAGACCACCTGACACTTGAGGAGCACCATGAGCCATCTCACACCTGATCCATATCTTTAGCTGAGGGACAATGAAATATTTAAATCTGTCTGGGAAACACAGGCTGGGGAGCAGATGGGGTTTGTGCTGCTGGGACGCTGATGGGTTTGACCTCAGCTGCTTCACCCACTGCACAGCCTTAACATTTGTTTAACGCCACCTGTGTCGATCGAACTCGACCAGATTTGAACTCTGAAGGAGTTAATTGCTTTTCCCAATTCTGTGGTAGCTATCGCTGTGATCTAATAGAAAACTGAACTTAATTAGGCTTGTTCCACGGAGATTAAGAAGGTCTTTTCCACCTATCGTATTCATGGCTTAATGAAGTGTGGGTGTGAGTGTCTTTGTTAATGTGCCCACAACAGCCTCTGGTCCCCACAGCAGTGCACAGCTGTGCAGTTTGCAGAGCAGCCCCACTGCTGGCTGCCCGTTCCAGATGTGCAAGTGACCTTCAGTGTTTGCTGGTGTGAAGTTTGACAGTCCAACTGCGTTCAAGAATCCGGCTCTGCTCCTGGACACACCCCAGAGACGGTTTCATGCTATAAGTTGTGCTCTTGGCAATTCAGGGAAGGAACAGAGAAGGTTCAGGTTTTAATTACAAACTTATCAAACAGCAAAACCACTTCAGTTGCATTAGCTTTACCTGAATCTTGCTAAGAATTAGCAGAAAATATCTTCAAGAAATAAAATGTTTTGACAGGAATGTCTCTAAGCACTCTCACCTAAAGATAAAAATTAGTATTTATTTCAGTGTTTATATCTGTACAAGTAAATATTGCTTCCAAATCTGTCACTACAGGCCCATCCGACTACAGAGATGTAGGTGCCACTTCCTGGTGTGTAGGATTTCCACCTGAGCCTGACAAGTTTAGGAAAATCGGGCTGCTATATTCATTTGAAGTCCTGGCCTGCCCTACAGAGCTTCAGGAGTTATTCAGAAGAGAGATGGAGGCTGCACAGCACCGGGTCACTTGTGGATGCAGTGCAGGGAGGCAGGAGGCCCCCGGAATTTCCCAGCTGCTAATTAAATCCCAGAGGATTTAGAGAAAATTGTGGAGAGAAGAAAAGATGAAAGAGAAACCCAAATGAAGTGCTTCAGCATGGGTTCAAGAAACCCTTTTAAAAGGAGATTTAAATAAAAAAAGTGTCTGTAAATAGCCTTTGTGCTGAACGATTCATAAGGTCAAAGAACACAAATACCTTGATTGCCCATTTTAGCTGTAAAAAAGGTCAGTTCTCTCCTGATTTGAAGGACCAGGTGAAGCACAAGCTCCTTTGGAAGGAGAAAGTCCTGCAGTGCCAGTACCTGAACACTCATCACCCCTGTCTGGGTTTTCTTTTCACTGCTAATTCCGAAGTGGGACTGAAAAGGGTAAGTTTTACTCAGACGTCACTGGAAGCAGCAGTGACTTCCATCCAGCCATGAGAAAAGCAGTGTTTAAACCAGGAGTGAGAGTGCCCAGGACGTGGCTGCTGGAAGGTGTGCGGGAGAAAGCCCGGGGGATCTGTGCCAATTTCTGCCTTAATTGCATCCGAGCCGTACAGCACATTGCAAGCTTCTGCAGAACCCAGGCGGCTTTTAGAGCCTTCTGCTGTCTTAAAAGAACAGTGTGAGCTCTTCCTCCCTTCTCCATCTCCCTAAAAGCAATCTCAGGACCCCTGTGAACCCACAGCTAGTGACCAGCTATGCCAGAGTAATGCAAATCCAAAAGAGCAGTAACAGAAACCTCCTAGTGCCTATTAATTAACTATTAACCTACTGACTCAGTGCCATTGCAGGAATGATGCATTTGTTTCTCTGAACCCCCCTGCAGCATTTCACTCTCCTAAAAGCAGCTATCTCCTTCCTCACACTGCTCAGAAATGTTATTCATTGTTCAGGTGTGCCCAGCCTGCCTGCTGTGAGTCCCTGCCTGCCAGCCCCCTGCCCTGCCTGTTCTCCTGCCTGTACCCTGCCTGTTCTCCTGGCCCAGCCCATGGAATCACAGACTCTTTCAACTGGGAAGGGACCTTAAAACTCATCTTGTTCCCCCCCTGCCATGGCAGGGACACCTCCCACTGTCCCAGGCTGCGCCAAGCCCCAATGTCCAACCTGGCCTTGGGCACTGCCAGGGATCCAGGGGCAGCCACAGCTGCTCTGGGCACCCTGTGCCAGGGCCTCCCCACCCTCCCAGCCAGGAATTCCTTCCCAGTATCCCACCTATCCCTGCCCTCTTTCAGCCCATGGCTATTTCCATGGCCCTGCCTGGGCTGTCCCTGTCTCCCTCCCTCCATCAGCCCTGAAATGTCTGGTGGTGTGAGCTCATTGCCACTGTCCCCACTGTCAATTTGTCTGCAACAGCCAAACCTACCCTGGTAGGTGCAGTAAATCCTGCTGGAAGTAAATCCTCCCATTTGGAGAAGCAATATGACAGCAATACTCGCTGTCTCCAAGTACACACACCCCTCATTGCAAAGGTAAGAATGATGATTTGCTGTTTAAAATGCCTTTTTCTTCTGTGTTTCAAAGGCAACTAACAGTGAAAAAGTACCCAGAAGACAGGAGAATAAATTGATATTTAAGACCTTCATATTGAAAACCAAAACTTACTCCATTGCAGGTGATATTTTTATTTATCATTAGTGGGCTGTTTGTATTTACTACAAACTGTAAAAACAGAAGAACAGTTAGAGTCAACACTGGGTAAAACCTCTGCACTCTTGCTTTTACTGAGGCTTCCTCTACACATATTCAGTTCAGGGTAATATGATTTAGTGACAAATTAAAAATAAAGTAGGGTATTCCCTCTCATTAATGTTTTTACTGAAATGTTCAGTATATTTATAATTTGCTTGCACAATTATTAGGACGATTTCTTAAATGAATACCAAACAGGGAGGCAGTGATAAAGAGTTGAGCATATCGAAGCACTTTGAATGAAAGTGTCTGGGGACACCTGAGAGTCCCTTCCACTGCTTATAGGGGCTCCAAGAGGGCTGGAGAGGGACTTGGGACAAGGGCCTGGAGGAACAGGACACAGGGAATGGCTTCCCACTGCCAGAGGGCAGGGATGGATGGGATATTGGGAAGGAATTCTTGGCTGTGAGGCCCTGGCACAGGGTGCCCAGAGCAGCTGTGGCTGCCCCTGGATCCCTGGCAGTGCCCAAGGCCAGGCTGGACATTGGGGCTTGGGGCAGCCTGGGACAGTGGGAGGTGTCCCTGCCTGTGGCAGAGGGTGGAATGAGGTGGTCTTGAAGGTCCCTTCCAACCCAAACCGTTCCTGGATTCTGTGATTTCCCAGGGTGTCAAACAGATCCCTCCCTGGTCTCTGCCCTTGGGGCAGATCGCACTGGGCAGCTTCATACAACCAACACACGGAAGAAATCTCAAGAGCTGTTCCTGGGTCAGTGGCTGTCCAGGCCGACACGGCCACGTGAAGGTTGCACACTCCCCTCACAATGACACTGCTGCCTCAGGGATCCCAATTATCACATGGAGTCACAATGAATGGGAAAATCCATGGCCTGTGCAGCCAGGACACTGGGCCCCATGCCCAGGGGCTCCACTGCAGCAGCACCCTGGTATAGAAATCCATTGCCCTGAGGAGGCAAATCCACAGGACAGCGACGGCTGTCTTTGGAAGCCAATGATTAACGCTGGATGCGACGGTGGAGCTCGGCAGATCAGCCTCACCACTCCGGGCTGCTGCCTGCGGGGCACGGCCGCGCTCACGGCTCTGCAGGGTGAGCTGCAGGGACATCCCATGGGAACAGAACCTCCGCCACTTCTCTCCCATTTCATCTTTTTAAATTAATGCCAAATGCACTATCGTTCCCTACTGAACTTAAGAAACTGAGAAACAGGTCAGAAAATTTTTGTGACAAAAGAATTTCACATCAGCATGCCCAGAACCCCCTGAGCCACTCCATAAGCAGCTCAGAATCTCCTCTGAGGATATTGATGCAGGAACAGAGTTGTCACCTGTGAGGGAGCACACACTGGCACTCCGAGGGATGGTGCCACTGGTGTGTCACTGCATGTGCTCCAGACAGGCAGCCTGCCTCAGGAGCTGGGGACACGGTCACTTGGGCTTAGAGCACATCCAAATGACAATGCAGAAATGCAGGAGGTGACATGAGGCTCACAAGGTTACCTGTGTCTGCCTTTGGAGCAGGGAACAGCTGATGGCCTCCCAGGCAGGGCTGCCGTGTCTGCTGAGCCATGTCCTGGCCTATGGGAACGTCCCCCAGGGTGGGTTTGAGAAGTCACAAAGGACCAGCCCCACCCTGTGCCACCTCCCTGTGCCAGTGCCAGCTGGTGACTGTCCTGCTCTGTGGCAGGGCCAGTCGAGCCATTCCCAGGGGGTTCCTGGGGTCTCCTCCCCACCTGGGTTACCTGCGCTGGGTCACCCAGGGCGCCTTCCCAACCTTCTCCAGGGGGTCTGACATGTCCCACGAGCATCCCCACGGGTGCTGACAGCTCGGGGAGGTGGCCCTCTGTCCGGTTCAGTCTGTCCATCCACCGCCATCTGTTCTGCTGCTTCCCAACCCTGCCAACGCTGCATTGGTGGCTGGTTCCTGCATGGCTGCGGCTCCTCACGGGAGCTCGTGCTGTGGGGACACCAGAGCCAGAGATGTCGTTGGAAATGTGTCACATTGCCCTTCGTTTACTGATTCCTACTCCTATTCCTCCTCTTCCTTTGATAGGAAGAGGCTTTTAATCAATTTAAGTGGTGGTCTCTGAGGGCTGGTAGAACATTAGACTATGGAAACTGGCTGATATAGTACATTTCTGTGTGTAACTGTGCTGTGTGCCCGGCATATCTCTGAATGTCAGAGGCCATGGCAGAGCACTGCATCTCTCCCTCTGTAACGCGCGGTAAAAATGCCTTCAGTCCTTGAGGCTTAAAATCCCATCTCCTCCTGCAAGGCCATGTGTAGCTTGGGGCGATCCTTCTCGTGTCTCTCCAGAGACGGGCCCATTACTACAGTGCTTGAGCAAGTGTTTATGGTGAAAAAGAGCACAATATAAAACTAAAAGGTTAAAAAATAGCCACAGGGTTTAATCTCCTTGTAAAGGTGAAGATCACGTATGTTTTACCTCTGGCTTGTACTCTGTTTAAAGATAAGGCTGCATGGATGAGGTTATAAAGCATGAAAAAGCATTTCTGAGAAACACTGATTTAAAAAGTGATGGCAAAATGTGTAAGTGAGCAAATAATCCTGTATGGCTTATTGTATGACATAGCTATTAAGAAGAAGAGAAAATGTGGAATAATATATGTAATCTATGAAAAGAATATTTTCATAGGCAGATTCTTTCACATGGAAATAATAATAATAGCAAAACCGCACATTTACATTTTATTTGCATATTTTTGTATATAAGATTAACAGGCTGTTGGTGAATTATTGCGACTACTACATTTAATATGAAGCCTTACAATCAATAAAAAGTGAGGACAAAAAGCCACTGCTACTGTACGGCAAGTCAGAATATCGCTGTAATTTGTCCTGGAAGCCTGAAGACAAGGTTTTTATTTACCTGCCCAAGGAGGGTGATGATGGTCCAACAGTTTGCTCATGGCTGGGGGATCCCCTGTGCAGCAGTCTGTGGAGGTTTGGCTCATGGAGCAGAGGGAAGAGCCCCAGTGCCTTGTGCACAGCATCGTGGGGTGGGTGCAGGAACCTCCGAAGGGGCTGTGGTGTGGGTAACTGATCCTCACCGAAAATGGTGGAAAATGGGTTCCTGGTGAGCAGCACAGGCACCTCTGGAGAAGGAGCTTGGTCAGCTCTGGTCTGGCCATACCCAAGGGCAGGGAGGATAAGCAGGGTGATTTTACTCTTTGATTTGCTGTAATAGCCTCCAAATATTGCCTGAGACCAGGAGGAGATGAAGAATTGAAAGGAGTTAAGAGACAACCTGAGGCAACAACATTCCTCTGCCTGCCAACAGACCTGCTCCCAATCAGCCACCTGCAGGAAGCAGCCCTGCAGCAGTGCCCTCAGCTCAGCTCTGTCCCCAGGTCCCCATCCTCCTCCCATCCCATCCCAGAGGCCACACTGCCTCTGCTCTGCCACCCACAGCCTCCCATCCTGGAGGGGAACAGAGAGGGAAATTGTTCCAGGAATGTAAACTCAGCGCTCCGTCATAACCAGAGATAAGTCGGAGGATGCAGGGAGCTGAGCCTGTTGGTGCTTGTGGCATGTCTAAGGATCTGTGCAAAAGCAGTAGGTGGGGCGGGATTCATAGCCACCGGTATAAAAAGAAGAAAAAAGCAGAAAGTCCTCACAGGAATACTTGGAGCCTCTTTTAAGGACAGTGTGTGGGCTCAGGCAGCTGGGGCGAGTGTTTGCAGAAGCACCTCTGCCTTAGGGCTGCTGGGGCAGGTAACGCTGAGCTCCCTGTGCTGGACTTCATTTCATCATTAGCAAATATCGGGAATATTACATTGGAAATGCCAAAGATGGCCAACCAACCCTCTTTCAAACATAACAGAGCAGAAGCAGGATTTCTCCCCCTTGTTTGTGCAATAAGGGGAGGAAGAAGCCGTGCACTCACACACCCAATGGGCACATCGAAGTGTCTGCCCCAGTCTCTCCGGCTGTAAATCTTGGAGTGTGTGATCCTGGCCTCTCTGCTGGACACACAGCTCTGGCCGGAGGACACAGAGCAGCGTGACGTGGCTGAGTGAAGGCTGGCAGAGCAATCTCAGCTGATGATTTAGCAAGTGGCCCTCCCAGATGGGTTGAAGAGGACTTTATGATGCTTCTGAGAAAGTGTAAAGCTTTGTTCACCTGCCCTACAGAAAAGTGAAGTAATGGGGCAATTTTTATTTTACTTTTGCTGTCATTATTTTATTTGCAGTGCCAGAGTTGAGGGGTTGGATTTATGGGAACAGCCTATGAAGCTTTGGGCTCCCAGAAGCAGCCTCTGAGGCTGTGCTGCGGCTCTGAGTGCTGGGCAGAGGCTCTGCTTCTGTGGAGGTTTGGCATAACTTTCCTCTAACCCAACAGCAAATTGTTAGGTCACTGGTTCAGACACAAAAAGTGTTGGTGTCTCCTCGAACACTATTCTTTGCTAGATATACAGCTTGTATCATCAATTAAGTGATTTCCTTGTTTAGGTCTTGTTGTGAAATGTCCTCAACCGTGAAATGGCTTTTCCCAGGGAAAGATTTGTGTCCGATTAAAGACGCCAATACTCAATGGGCAACAAATTAACTTGGAAGGCTTCTCTCGGGTGTGGGGCCCTGGGAGCGTGGTGTCTCCAGAAGGAATTGTCCTTGATCCAGAGAAATCTCAGGCTAACATCTGCGAGAATGTGGTGCTCCACAGGGCAGCATCCCAGGCAGGGCAGGAGTCAGCTCCAACACCCACTGCAGCCTGTGTCAGAAAACCGGGCACTGGGCGGAAGGAAGGACAAGGCATGGGAGCAGAGCAAGGGGTGTCTGGCAGCACCTGCTTCCCTGTGCATTGCTGGCAGGGAATTTGGGAGGTGCTGTTGAAGGGCGGTGGTGGAGCACAGGGGCTGTGCCAGCTGTGGTGCATGGATGGGAGAGAAAGGCCTGGCAGTGCAGGTGTGGGGACACCTCGGTGCCCACCAGGCTCCCCTCAAGTCCCTCTGCCACCCTTCCCAGCCCTGGCTGTGGTTGCCCTCTCGCCCAGTGCTGCCTGCAGATGCCAAAACCCAGCTACAGCAGCCAGTAATGTCTGCATTTGCATCCAAGGGCAATTTGCCCACCAGCCTTACTGCAGACGAGGAGCAGAAGAGGTGGAAATCCACATGGTTTTGGCCAGAGGAGCTCTCGGAAGCCCCTGGAGCTCCACAGGCTGAGAGCAGCAGTGATGGTGCTGTACGCTGGTGTGCGTGTGGCATTGCTCCATCCCGGCGCCGAGCACGGGATCAGGGACAGCCCGGCTTCCACAGCGTCCAGAGAGGGAGACGATGGTGCTTTTGTCCCCGTGTCCTTGTGCCAGGGATAGTTACCGGGGATTGCTGCCAGAGAAGGTGCCTGTCAGCACAGCGCTGTCACTCGCTGTGTCCCCATGCCCCACGTGCTCCTAATTGGTTTCACAGGTACCTCTCACAAAATTACCTGTCACCAACACTGGGGGTAAAAATGGGCAAAACCTTTGCAGCTAGAAGGAGCATGATGGATTGCCAGCTTCCCTGGGCCGCACACTTACCCAAAGGATCTGTGCATTTCCTGGCAATTTAGAACAATTATCCTTGCCTGTAACCTACATTTTCCATGAGTTCTGACTCCTGCCCTGGGTGGAAGAGTCAATGAGCTTTCATTCTAAAATGAAAAAATTTCTCAGTGTAGTCTTGACACGTGACTGATGTGTGTGTTTGTGTTGGACAGATGCTCCTGCACCCATTTCCAGCCTCACCACTGGAGTCATCTCTGCCCTCTGTGCTGGGAGTTGGGAAGGGGAGCATCCTGCCGCTCGCACAGCCGTGTTTGTGGTTTGGCAGAGAGGCCGAGGCTGTTGGTAAGGGGGACAAGCAGGACCTTGGCACTGGGGCAGCCTGGGGACAGACCCATCCTGGGCACTGGGGCAGCCTGGGGGCAGACCCATCCTCACCACTGAGTGATTCCTGGAGCTCCTCGTGGCTCTGCTGGCTGCCATCGTGAAGCCTGGACGAGCTTTCCAGTTTCCTGCTGCCATTGGAAACTGCCTCACCTTGTTCTGGAAAGTGATGAGTCCTTTGGTGTGAGGGTCTGGGAAATGCTCTCTTGGAAGGGGGAAGGGGAGGAAGAAAAAGGAAAGCAAAGTAACGCTGCAGTTCTGAGCCTTGAGCTGTTCTGCAAAGGGAAATAAAAGCCAGGATGAACATTCCTGGGCTGGTAATGGCACTCCCACAGAGAGGGGAGTCTCCAGCAGTGCAGAAAGAATGGTGGGGAGAGACCCTCAGTCGAGGAGATTGATTTGGTAATTTTCAATCAGTGCTACAGGCTCTCAGCACAACCTCACTTGTTTCTTTCAAAACCATCAGCAAGACAATTATAGAATTTAACACAACCCTACAAATGTTTGGGTGACGGTCCAATTACAAGGAATCAGGAATTTTTATTTGTTTATTTGTTTGGTTTCTTATTTATTACCACACTACCTCTCTCTCCCTTTGAGTCAGGGGAGCCAGATGGCAGCACTTAGAGAAAGTCAACAGCGGCACTTTGGGGAAATAAAGTGTGTTCATTTAAAAATAAATAAATAATCAGTGCAGTCCATTAACCAGAGCTCAAGGCAAACAGCCTTAATGGTTTTCTTAGTTAAAAGAAAAAGACCATTCTGGAGTCCTGGCAGATTCTGGGACAAACCCGCTGGGGCCACACAGTTGTCACCCCATTTCCCTGCCTCTGAGTGCACCCAAAACACCCACAAGAGTGACCTGACCTCCTGGACACGTAGGTCTGCAGGGAGGCATTCCCCGAGTCCAAGCTAACACCAGTGAGGTGTGGCTAAGACAGAGGAGGAAGAAAGTGGTGGTAATTAATTAAACAAATAATTAGGTATCTACACACATAAATAAACAACCTTCCTCGAGTCTGTATAGAACCCTGAAGGATGTGCATGGAGACCAAAATCCTGGATGTTTGGCCAAGCTGAAAGCTCCATTCAGAAAGGATGTGATCCTTCTCCTCTCTTGGGGCATAAAGTGTTTTGTTTGGCAGACACCACACTGCTGCAATTACTCCACACTATTGGGAGCAAATCGTAGCAGGGAACAAGAAGAAAACCCCGTTGGCCATAGCTGTTCCTTTTTCTGAAGCCCATTTGTATGTAAGCAGTGGATGGAGATGTTCTCCCTAAAGAGCATCTGCTGAAGGTGCAGCTCTCCATGGGCCACCTGCTCCTCCCTGACCTGCCAGCATCCCACAGGATTTCAGCATCCCACAGGATTTCACCTGGCTTTGCACCACACGCCCTGCACACCTGAATGTCTGTGGGTTAGATACCAGGAGAGGAGGGTGATGGGGCCACAGTGAGAAGCTTCCACTGTTCGTGGCCAGAGGCTCTGTGCCGGAGGACCTGCTGATGCTTGGCTGCATGGAGCCATTTTCCCAGAGCTGAGGAGCAGCACATGAAAGACGCGACAAGTGGCAGAGCAGAAAAGTGAGCGGGGGAGGTTTCAGAGAGTTAAACTCATTAAACTTTAAAATAATACTATCCATGATAATGTTTTGGAAAAGCCAGATGGTTTGGTTTGAAGGAGACATCAAAAACCTCCAATTTGAAAGCTCAAGTGAAAGAAGTTTTCTCTATGTATGAAGTTTTTCAGAAATCTTGATTTTTACATTGATGCTCTTCACTCCCCCATCCTTTATTTTTTATAGTAATAATTTCATTCTCATTCAAAATGCGAACTGCTGAATTTGAAGCTCCTGGTGGCCCAAAGGCTGTTGCCTTCTCCCAGATGGACACTATGGAGATGTGTTTGTTGCCAGAGTTGCTACGGCTGTGTCATGCTGTGATGGTTTCACCCACGAGCCTTCACTCGTGGGGGCTCTGAGAAGGATCCCCCAAGGAGGGCAGAGCTGTGCCTGCAGTACAGGGGCAGGAAGGGAAAGAGGAATAGCAGCAGGGATCTGTGTGGATTCACTCTAAGATGCTTTCCTGCAACCACATTCTGCCTCAAATTCCTCAGAAACGTCTTTCTCCCAGTGCCAATGGATGTGTTTTCTGTTCTGTCCAGTGACTTTTAATGTATCATTGAACTTACTTTTATAGTGAATATTATATAGTTTAAATACTTTACTGTCTCACATCTTCCTCTGAACATTTGTATAGATTTTGCTCTTGTTTCTGCTGAGAGGTCTGATTTCCCATGGATAATGTCTCTTCTGATTCTCCTTTGTATTTTCATTTTATGCCACTGTGAGAATCAAGTGCTTTTGCTGTTAATATGAACCTGTCATTAGACTTTCCTAAGACTGATTAATTAATAACTGAGCTGGCTAGATGGGTTAAATAAATTGAGCACCATCATCTTGCCAAAGCCAAAACTCTCGATAAACCTCACAGAAATTCTAAAGGGGATAATTTTCACTTGTATGTTTTTGCTTCCGGCCATGCCCTAAGTGTGACTCTGAAGGAACCATGGCAGAGCTCTGCAGGGGAGATTTATAGACGGTCAGTGGAGAGTCAACAAGTCCTCTGGAAAAAAAACCAGAAAGAAATCCTCCGGTGTTTGAGCAAACCCAACACAAGCCTCCTCTGAGCTTTGCTCTTCGCAAACCGTGGTGGGGATTTTCTCACTGAGAAGAGCCCAAGTTGGCTGTATCCTGGGAAGGACACGGGCTGAATCCTGGGAAGGCCACGTGCTGTATCCCGGGAAGGACATGTGCTGTATCCTGGGAAGGACATGTGCTGAATCCTGGGATGGACACGTGCTGTATCCCGGGAAGGACATGTGCTGTATCCTGGGAAGGACATGTGCTGAATCCTGGGATGGACACGTGCTGTATCCCGGGAAGGACATGTGCTGTATCCTGGGAAGGACATGTGCTGAATCCTGGGATGGACACGTGCTGTATCCCGGGAAGGACATGTGCTGTATCCTGGGAAGGACATGTGCTGAATCCTGGGATGGACACGTGCTGTATCCCGGGAAGGACATGTGCTGTATCCTGGGAAGGACATGTGCTGAATCCTGGGATGGACACGTGCTGTATCCCGGGAAGGACATGTGCTGTATCCTGGGAAGGACATGTGCTGAATCCTGGGATGGACACGTGCTGTATCCCGGGAAGGACATGTGCTGTATCCTGGGAAGGACATGTGCTGAATCCTGGGATGGACACGTGCTGTATCCCGGGAAGGACATGTGCTGTATCCTGGGAAGGACATGTGCTGAATCCTGGGATGGACACGTGCTGTATCCCGGGAAGGACATGTGCTGTATCCTGGGAAGGACATGTGCTGCCCCACAGGGATGCTCACTCCCAGTGTGATTCCTGTGACCTGGTGGGGTCAGCACGGCGAGCTCTGGGCTCGGTGTTCCTGCTGAGCGATGGTCTCGAATGGGGCAATGAAAGGTGAACAGCTTCCTGAGGGTTTTCTGAACTGGATTGGCTCCATAGGATGCAGCAGGAGCAAGGGGGGCCTGGGACCCTGGAGCTGGGCAGGAGGAGGGAGGAGAGGGTTTGGGACAGCCTGGGCAGGCTGGGACAGCTGCTGCACCGGTGCCACCGTGCCCGGCTCAGCCCCTGAGAGCTGGCACCGAGCGGGACGTCTGCTATCAGAGCTGTCAGCCTCCAGGAGAATGGCCGGTGTCCCTCCAGTGACCTTCCACTCCCAGGCTTGGTTTAACACCTTCCCTGCCAAGCCTTGCGTGCCTCCAGCTCACTTCACCACATATTTAACATCAGGGACCTGACAGAAAGAGGTTGAGCTGGAAAGCTCAGCCATATTTCCCAGCTGTTTCAATGGGTCTAATGAAGAATGTTACCTGGTCCTACAGACCTGCACCTCTGCTGGCCCCAGTCCATCCTGGCAGAAGGAAAGATACTGGTGAGGACATCTGAAACCAGAACACTTTCCAAAGAAGCTCCTTGCTCTTCTGGTTTTCAGTCATGAGCAGCAAGTAACAAGCAACAGGTCGAGGGATAATGGCCTCAAATTGCACTGGGGGAGGTTTCGATGGGATACCAGGGAAAATTGGAAGAGTTGTCCACTCTGGCACAGCTGCCCAGGGCAGGGGTGAAGTCCCCATCCCTGGAGAGGTTTAAAAGCCGTATGGATGTGGCACTTAGGGACATGGGTTTGTGGTGGCCTTGGCAGTGCTGGGGGATGGTCTTAAAAGGTCTTTTACAACCTAAACATTTCTCTGATTTTGTGATTCAACCCTGCCCACACCGCCCCTGCCATTGCCAGCAGCTGTCACCCACAATCTGCTCCTGGGAAACATCGGAGGCAGTGAAGACATCCAGCACTTCTCTCTCATACACATAAAAATATTTCTTCCTCTTCCAATAGCAAAATTAAAGAAAATCAAGTTTCTGTGAAAACCTCAGAAGGAGAAAGATGAAAATCACAGAAAACTCATTAGAAAACACATTAGAAAACAAATCTTATTCAGTCTCATCTGCATTTAACATTTTAAACTTGGTATTTTTAATATGCTTAAGGGCACAGTTCATTTAGATTTAAGGTAAACACTTCACTAAATATCAAACATTAATAGAATTTTTGTAAAAATATTGGTTTGATGCTACTTGCAGAGTATGGTTTTTTGCAGATAGAGGTGCAAGCCTTGATATGCATAATCACTCTGCAGAAAGTTTTAAATGATGAAGCAATTGAAAAAAATGCATCAAGTTAAATAATTATATGTAAAATAAAATTAAAGAAATGAATGGTTCATTATCTCTTTTAAAAGCTTTTCCTTTTCCTCCAGGAATGAACATTTTTGATCTTATCTGCACCCTGGTAGGAATAAAGTGCTGTTGCTCTCATCCATGACACATGGCTTCTCTTCCAGCTCCACAAATCTCCATGAGGGAGCAGTGGAAGGGGGTGTTTATAACGCCAAGGTTGGATTTAAGGAGTGTGTGTGTGTGTGTGCTGCTTCCCTGTGAGCGAGCTTTAAATCTCCTGTGATCACACAGAAAACTCCAACCCACTTTGCCATATTTCTGCTGTAGATGGGAAACAATTCATCCCTGCAAACTTATTCCTTCTTCTCTCACACCAAACAGACATGACTAGAGGGTAAAAAAAACCCAACGCAGTGCCACCAGAGAGTGAAAAGAGGAGTGTGAGGGGTGTTGGGGTCAGGAGATGCTTCCTGCAGGCTTGGCCATCATTCACTGCCTGACTCAGTCATTGACATTCAAGTTTACAACCAGGACAGCGTCAATGCTGCAGGCAGGAAGCCGGAGAAATGTTCAAACAACCATCTCAGGAGGAGAGTTTAGGAAATAATCTCGTGCAATTAAAAAAAACTAAAAATCTTCCAAGCGGCAATGAAAGTTGCCTGTGGAAAACCAGAGTTTTCTTCCTTTTTATAGCAGAAGAGAAAGCTGGAAGCACTGGAGTTGTGGTCACTCAAAGTACCTTTGATATCCACCCTGCTCTCAGTGGGATACAGGCTTGGAGACTCCACAAATCCCCTCCTTCCTACACTATTCCCCCACGCTGTGGCTCCGTGCCTGTCCATCCCAGCAAGGCCAAGGCGAGGGCAGGATCTCAGCAGGGATCTTGCCGGGCCTTTTTCATAGGCAGGGTGCTGGGCCATCCCATCGAGACCGTGCTTTGGCCAGGGAAGGTTGGGCCAGATGACCTCTGAGGTCCCTTCCAGCCTGGGACTCTGGGATTCTCTGGCTTCTTGAGCAATAGCAACTTCAGTTACAATTTCATGTTCTGTTTCTTCCAGAATGCGAAGCAGAGAACATTTTTGGGAGCTGAAGGTTTCATTCTCTTAAAACCCAGAGATTATCTGGAAATAAAAAAACCAAAAGAGTCTCTTGCTTCTGTCATAACAGACAATAAAATTTCGGCTTCTTTCTCTCCTCCTGCAAACTCTGCTGTATTTGCTGTTATTGTAGCCGATCATGTGGACAATGATCAGTCTGATAAGTATTAGCATTTTTTTTGGGAAAAACATGGCTTTAATAATCCGTTATTTGCAGATTTTAGTGTCGTCTGTACTCAAATTAACTCACCTACCCTCTTAGGGGCCCTTCTCCTGGACAGTCCATTTCCTGCCTTGAGGTCTGTCCCTGCTCCATGCCCACACTGGGACAGAAACCATATCTCTCATCAGGCTTTTTTTCCCAGCCTCATCTGACAATTCTCTTGCATGTTGTCTAGCCAAGAAAACTTGTTTTATTGAAAAGTTTTAAATCTCTTCTTGCAGAGACCTTTTAAGATGAACAAAATAGTTGTGCTTTGCCTATGTTTGTTATCTCTCCGTGTTTTCTTTCTGCTTTGCATCCGGTCCTTCTGCAGAGCTGCACAGGAGGGAATCCTCCATTCCCAGGAGCTCTGAGCTGCTGTAAGGACACAGCCCAGGTCTGCTGGCTCATTGCATCCCTGGGATGCAATCCCCAGTCTTCCTCCAGCTTCACTCTGCAGCTGTGGATGGAGTAATGGGAATATTTGATGTCTGGAGACAAACGCAACCAAGGAAGCTGAGCGCAGGATGGACACTGGACACCCACAGACTTCTGTGCAGCCAGTGCCTTTGGGATTTCCTGCAGTTCTCATTTGCAGTAACACTTCTGCAAGTGTTGCTTTTGAGCCATGCTGGTGATGAGATTCCTTTGGTTCAGCTTCTTTCTCCTGGTTTGTTCTGAGGACAGCGGTGTCCTTCACGGGCTGGAGGGTCCCTCCCAGCTCCTCTCTGTTGTGTGTCCTCACTCCCTCCTCACCAGAGCCAGGCCAGTGCACGGGATCTGGCCAAAGCTCGTAATGAGCTCCCACTCCAGTGGGATTCTCTGCTCCTGAGGGTGGGCTGGGAGTTCTGTCTTCGTCACCATCTTTATTGCATTTAATCCATTACTGCTGCTGCTGCTGTGCCGAGCACACCCTGCACTGATCTGTCCGTGCATGTGGCGGCTGAACCCTTCACAGAGGCTTGGCAGGTTTGGGTCAGAGTCTGCTGTGCCCCGGCTGCCCCAGCACTGTGCCGAGTCCTATCAGCCGCTGCTGCCCACGGAGGCTCTCCTTGGAGCACTGTGCAGCCCTTGCAGGCCACCCTCCTGCAGAGCTGTCTTCCAGCTCCAGCTCCCACGGCTCTGCAAACACCGAGTTGTCTTTGCCAGTACGATCTGCAGTGCTGAGTTTGTGTCTAAGCAAAGAGCTGGGTGCTGCCGGTTTCAGGAGTTGGGGTGGGGCTGCAGGGCTCGAGCAGCGCTGCCCCACATCCATCGGGAAGCCCAGAGATCTCTCTGTTCCATCCTGCCCGTTTTAGCCCAGCGCCGGGACAAGCCCCGGGGCTGGCATCCCACGTGCCACCTGCACCTGCCCTCCCTGTGCTGTGTGCTCGGGGCTGTCCCAAATCTCCGTCCCGGTGCCCGCTGCCACACCCCACCTCTGGTGATGGGTGCCTGGCTGGAGGCACTTCTGCATGTGGCACCAGGACTGCTTTCCCGAGGGATGCTGAGCTGTTGTGTCTTCCCTTACGCTTCCATCGTGCCTCTGCCTTTCCCCGCTGGCTTTACATTATCAGTTGGATGAGTTTTCCAGTGTTTCTTTGGAGTTTGATGCTATTAAGTGTTGATCCATCAATGTTTCATCTGTATCTGTAAAAGCTGATTTAGGTATTGACTGTCCCTGGGTTACTCACTTGGTGCTTATCTCAGTAAATCCTTCACTTGTGCCATGGAAATAAAAAACTTTGATATTTATATGAAAATACTTTTGTTTAGAAAACAATTGCGATTTACAGCTCAAACAGGCTTTCTCGATTCCTATTTAAATTTATGACTCCTTTCTAGAAGTGCCTTCTGGGGACATTTCTGTCTCTTTCAGTGCATCTTCATGCTCTGAATACATAATTTAGTATGAGATCCTTCTCAACGATATCCCCCCAGCAGCTGGGGAATTGAAGATGCTTGCAAAGATTTGAGTTTGAAATGTTTAACTGTCATTAATTTGCAGATTACAGTCAGAGAGCTTTGTAGATTGTAATGTGTGATGCAATTACACTCTGCTAATGTAATATATCTAATTTTTTGAATAGGTGATTTGTTTTCATATTTCCAGTGCTCAAAGACAAAGAGATTTATAATCCAAAATGCTAACTCAGGTGGGATAATTTACTGCTATGGTTACAGCAGGAACATCCTCTGCCCAGACTTTCCTGTTTGCTGGATTTCACTTGGTCAAGCAGAGAGAATGAGTTGCTGTGTTCTACGTTAGCAGGGTATTTTATTATTTAGAGACACAGTCCTATCTCTGCATGCAGGAACACTTTAATATCACAGCCTGGTTTGTGTTGGAAGGGACCTTAAAGACCATTCATTTCCAACCTCTGCCAGTGCATACATTCAATCAACCTCTCTGTTACAGACAACAAACAGTTTCACTCACAGTAACTTGCATAATATAAAAAATGCAAAATGATCTATTAAATGTCTCATATTTAAGAACTGTACTTCAAACTCTCAGATGTGGCTGCACCAAGAGCTCGGAGCATAACCAGTGCTGCTGGAGAACCCCACACAAGTGCAGTGGCTGGGGGTCTCTGGCTCCTAACAAGGATGATGCACTGGTTTCTCACCCACCTGACCACATGCTTGGTGCAGGAACCACTGGCTTTAGTCTGTTGGATCTGATCCCCATCCTTCAAGGTGTTTGCTCAAACAGGATAAAGACTTGGCTGGGAAGGGATTCACTGACTGTGGCTGCGATGAGACCATGCCATGAGCTGGCAGTGAAACCCTTCCAAGGACACATGACTTGTAATTTAGACAAGCACCAGAGCTGAGAACTTAGAAATGCACCATTTCTGAAAGCTTTTATCCTAAAACACATCCCTTCTGTGACAGAGTGATTGCCTTGCACGGGAGGTGGCCGGGCAGAAGGGAATGGTGTCAGCTGCCTCCCCAGAGACACACGGGATCTTCCAAGCCCTCAGGGAGGCTCAGCCCTTTCTTCTCCTCCTGAGAGTCTTGGGACTGCTGGGTGCAGCTCAATATTAGGCATTCAGGTCTACCTCTGATTTGCATAAGAAGTTCAGAGATAATTCAATAAATGCTATCACAACCTCAGAAAAACTTGTTGAGGTTTAATTGGATAGAACAATAATTTTATCTGCTGTTCATTGTATTAAATGTTCCAGCAGTGTATTTATTTCTAGTGGAAGGAATTAATTTTGTAATTATTAGCATTGGGTTCTTTTGGAATCTCTTAACATATTACCTGCTCTGTTTGTGCCTTTTAGCATCACCGTGTGCCAGATAGTTCTGGGCTCTGTCTATTGTTCCTGTTAAATTGGATCTGACACCGTGCTGGGAATCAATATGCTGTTAAAAAAGGGTTAATTGCTCTGTTTGTCTCTCCCCGTGGTACCTGGCACAAGCAGCTGGAGTGGTGCTGCAGCTGTGACACACTCCTCTGCGTGCCCTTGTCCCTCTGGTGACCCAACCTCGACAGTCGGATTTACGCTTCACCGGCGTTGATTCCGTCCTGCAGCACTGGGATGGTGTTCCTGGTGCTGTCACAGGGATGGTGTTCCTGGTGCTGTCACAGGGCATGGAGTGCCAGGTGCTGTCACAGGGGATGGTGTTCCTGGTGCTGTCACAGGGATGGTGGGGCCTGGTGCTGTCACAGGGCATGGAGTGCCAGGTGCTGTCACAGGGGATGGTGTTCCTGGTGCTGTCATGGTGCTGTCACAGGGATGATGGGCCTGGTGCTGTCACAGCTGCTGACAGTGCTCCCTGAACACATGAGCACAGTGCTACTGTGCTGGATGCTCAAACCGATGTGAAAATCCTAATGGGTGATGGGCACGGCCCTCACCTGGAAGTGCAGCTGGTGCCTGCTTTTAGAAATGGCTGAGAAGCGAGGCAGAGGAGATCCTCGGTGACCTGCTCAGTGCCTCGGGCCTCACAGATGTGTGGCTGACCCAACAGCCAACAGAGACTCTGGAGTGGCAGTGGTGGATGCTCTTCCCAGGATGTGGAATGACCAAGCTTTTAGGACTGCCCACAGTAGAGGTTTGGGCACATCAGCACTGGCCAGGGGTGCGGGGAGGCTCCTCCTCTCCAATCCCATGGTACAGCAAGTTCTCCTCTTGAACTGGTGCATCCCAACAAGACCTGTTGGAGACAGAGTTCAAAACATCTCTGGAGAAAATGGAAGGAAAAGAGAAGATCTTTCCTTACAACAGCTCAGGGGTCTGCAGGGTTGGCACAGAATCACGGAACGTCCTGAGCTGGGAGGGACCCACAGGGATCATCCAGTCCAGCTCCCGTCCCTGCCCAGACACCCCAAAATCCCACCCTGGGCATCCCTGGCAGCGCTGCCCAAATGCTCCTGGAGCTCTGGCAGCCTCGGGGCCGTGCCCATTCCCTGGGGAGCCTGGGCAGTGCCCAGCACCCTCTGGGGGAAGAGCCTTTCCCTGATCTCCAGCCTGACCCTCCCTGACACAGGTCCAAGCTATTTGGGGCAGGTATTTTCAAAAAGGAACTCATGGAGAGGACCAATTTGTCCTTCCTCGGGTATGGCAGGGGCTGGGCTCGCCCTCACTGGGCCCTTGGCTGTGTCACTGGGACGTGGCTGTGCCACTGGGACGTGGCTGTGCCACTGGGCCCTTGGCTGTGCCACTGGGACGTGGCTGTGCCGCTGGGACGTGGCTGTGCCACTGGGCCCTTGGCTGTGCCACTGGGACGTGGCTGTGTCACTGGGACGTGGCTGTGTCACTGGGATGTGGCTGTGCCACTGGGACGTGGCTGTGCCCAGAACACAGCACAGCTCCACAGCTGCCGTTCCCATCGTCGCTTACCGAGTGCAAGTTACGATGGGTTACTGTTATTATCATTGTTATCACACTGTGTGTGGGACTGAATCTGTCAGAACAGATGATTTTCCTTATTAATCACCTCATATCAAATGTTCTGGAACCATGGCATCTAAGAGATTACCTTTGCATTTAACACATCCTTCCCATAACTTTATTGTGGCTGTGGTAGTCCACGACACTTGTTAATGACAACTAATAATGTTTAAATATAATTGGCAAAATATTTTATACTACAACATTTAAATATTATTAATCAGTATTTTAATAGCAAACAATATTTTAAATGTATTCACTGCTACTGCTAATCAGCTCAAACCTAAAAGTTGATTTTTCCTTGACGTGAGAGTTTCACCATTTGCAGTTCCAGCAGAAGGAACCGCATTGCTGGGGAAGTTCTTCCCTCTGTGAGCTCCATTTTGTTACTGGTTTGTTATTGTTGTGTTATTATTTCCATCAAAACCCCCTCGGAGGTAAATCACAGCCACTGATGCACCACTGGGTGTTGAATCTAAAGGTTGTGTGAACAAACAACCCCCGGCACTGGTGCACATTCCTCAATACAAGCGACTCCTCACCCTCTAAACCATTATAATATCTAACATCACACCATATTTTGGAATGAAAAATCTTGATATGTTTGGTCAGAAGTCATTATCAATCAGTATTATATTTTTATATTATCTTCTTTTCTTATCCCTATTTAGCAGAGAAACTGTTTCTGAGGATTGCAGGTCTTCCCAAGGATTTTCAGGGATAAAGCCAGCCAATCCAGGGAACAGGAGCCATTTGCAGAGTGCAGAGAGAGGGGAGGCAGCTGCCTGAGCAGAGGGGTTGCAGTATCCTCCCTGCCAAAATCTGCATTACACAGTAGTAATATTTCAAATAAAGAGAGATTTAAATAAGAGGTCCAATGAGAACAGTTTAGAAAACATAATTTTCATACAGATTCCTTGGTTTATGACAGAATTTTGAAGTCTATTAGAGGGTTTGTTTACGTGGCAGAACCTGAGGTACCCACCTGCTGCTTTCCCTGGATCTGAATTGGCCCCAGACAGAGGACAAAAGGCCAGCCCAAATCACATGCCTTGCTTTAGTTATTTTCTTCTCTCTTCTACTAAATCTTTTTTCCTTCTCCCTCTCCACCTGGATTTTCTTCCTTTCCCCACTTCCTTTGCCCCCATTAGCTCAGAGGCCCTCGTGCACTGGCTCGGATGCTCCTGCTGCTCTTGGGTGCCTTTCGAGGTGTGTTACCCATGGCTCTGCTCCCAGAGCTGCAGAGCAGGGGGACCATTAGGAATAAACCTCTGAGAGCAGCACAGAACACACGAAGCCATTTGCTGGGGGAATTTGGTCCTGGGCAGAGGCTCTCCCACCTCATGCAGTGACAGGCGCTGGCATCTTTGTGCCAGATGAACGACGTGTCCCTCTCTGCCCTCCCTTCCCAAGGAGCACCCTGCGTCCTCTTCAACATGGAGAAAGCAGAATCTGTGAGAGCACCCCAGAACTGCCTGCCATCACCTGCCAGCTGCCTGAATCCTCCTCCTCAGCCCACCGGCTGGCTGGACATGCAGAGTTCTGCATGCAGCTTATCTCCTCACAGACCTGTGAAACCAGAGAGTGTTTTAAGCACAGCTCAGTGAATGCACAGAGCAGTGAAACAGCCATAGATCCAGCTGTTCCAGCTCCTCTCCTGCTGTTGTTCCCGAGAAGTGCACACATACACACACACTGTCACTGATCTGGAGTGGCTGATGTCTGCAGAAAGCCTCCAGGCTCCCTGCATCCAGCTGTGCCCTCCCTTCCCGTTACGAATCCTGCTACTTGTGCCAGCAGCTTTTAGCCATGTTTTTGGCCTGTTTTGCTCTCCCTCCTGCCTTCCCTATGGATCTCCTGCCTGCAGGCAGCGTGAGGAAGCTCCAGCCTGCACTGTGCAGCATCATTACCATTCCACTCCTGTCCTCAGAGAAGCCAGAGGTTTGGCACGGACACACTCCAAATCCGTCAGGGCAGCAGCACCAGAGCCAAGCCCTGTCCTCTCAGCATCTGGCCAGGGGACTGTGCTGTCTCTGAGACAGGAGCCCCAGCGCTGTGGCATGGGGACCCCCACTGGGGGGCACGGAGGGGGGTGACAGTGCTGTGCCTGTCCCTGGAGCGCTCTGCCCAGCAGAGACCACCAAACCGCAGCCCCACAGCCCTGGCTCCAGCACACCGGCCCTTCTGCGATGGCTCTCCATCTAAGACCCTCTCCCCCCAGTTCAGAGCAGATGCCTTCATCGTGTAAATATTTGCCCCAAATGATCCTCTATTTTAAAAAGAGCCCTGAAGTCTTCTGGAGATGTGCCTGACTCCAGAGCTCTGGCTGCCCGGCCGTGCCTGGGACACCCAATGAGTGGGAAGCCCGGTGGGCAAAGCCCCTCTGAGGTGAGCAGGGAGTGTGGGAGCTCAGGCTTTACACACTCCTACTGATCTTTTATTTTTATACTTCTGATACGCAACGATCAATGAAAATAGCACTGATAGCACTCGTTTGGAAATAGGGAACATGCACATGAAAATGAATACAAAATAAGTTTGTTAATATCAGTGTTATTACAATGAATACTTAATTAACTCATCATAGCAGCACACTTGCAGAGAAGTGTTCTCACTGATGATAAAGTGCTAAATCTCCAAATGAACACCTACAGACACATGTATGACAGCACAGCAATAAACAAGGAATCAATTGTCTTGCATTTATAAAAAGGAATTCTTTCAAATAAGAAAAAATAATTAGAAAAAAAAAAAGCGCAAGCTATTTTTTTCTCTGTCTCTGAGCAATCTGGTCTAGTGGAAGGGGTCCCTGCCCATGGCAGGAACTGGCAGGGGGGTGGAATGAGATAGTCTTTAAAGTCTTTTCCAACCCAAACTAGTCTGTGATTCTGTGATTCTATGATTTTAAATTTTTTCTGATACCGTCACATCACCAGCCAAAACCTTGAGCAATTTTGGCACAAGAGAAGGAAACAGGGCCCTTCCAAATATTCTACCTGTCATGTTGCATTTTCATCTGGGCACTGTATTTTCATTACTAGCCTTACTGGTGGTCTCTAGTCAGCACTTCACTGCCCTGTGTTGGACTTGGGACCATTTTCACAGGGAATTTTGTAAATGCTCATATAGAAGATAATTCTACCTGAAATCTGAATTTTACCAGGCAAAATCGTAGAGCCTGGTTATAGTGGCAGGAACCACTTGGAAAACAGGTACTGGGGAACAGCTGCTGAACTGAAGGTATTTCCTGCAGTGCCAGTACCGGTGGGAAAGGAGAAGGGCTCACCCAGCTGGCAGGGAGAACATGTGCAGCTCCAAAGGCTGCAGGAGCCCAGTGGCAGAGTCATTGCTGCCCTGTTGGATCCCAGACCTGAGGAAAATTATGGTAGGAGGAAATAGGTGAGTTATCTCATTTCCTTTCTAAAGGAAAAGAAAAAAAAGTTAAAGTACCCCAAAAGGTGCAAATACCACCAAAACAAAGTAAAAAATCCCCCTTTTCTCTGCAGCCAGACTGTGCTGTGTGAAGACAGACATCTCTGATGGCAGGAGAGGTCTCAGCTGCCCGATAGCCCCAGACAGAGCAGCACCTCACGCTGGGGTGCCAGAGCTGTCCAGGGCTGACGTAGAATGTCAAACACCAGTGTTTTCCAAAATCTTTCAGAGCTAAACCCCAATTATCCCAAAAATAGTATTTCTTGCTTGGACAATGTTCACAGGCTCATAAAGCACGAAGGAGTGGTTTGTGTCCAGGCTGCTGCTGCAGAGAGGCATTTGCACTCCTGGCTGTGTGCTTGGGGCTGAGCAGTGATCGGCCACCCCAGAACACCCCAACACCTCACAGCTGAGCCAGGGATGGACCTCAGAGCAACAGAGTGATGGTGATGGTGACAGCAGGAATGCAGCAATCATGAGATCACTGGAGAGCTGTAATTATTAACATGACAGCAATTCTTGTGTGAATTGAGGAAAGAATCTGTGTAAGACTTGACTGCAAAGCATGCACTAATGTGAAATTTCACTCAGACAAAACCTGAAATCTTAGAATCATAGAATCACAGAATCTCCTGAGTTAGAAGGGATTCACAGGGATGATCCAGTCCAGCTCCCGTCCCTACACAGACACCCCAAAATCCCACCCTCGGCATCCCTGGCAGCGCTGCCCAAACGCTCCTGGAGCTCTGGCAGCCTCGGGGCTGTGCCCATTCCCTGGGGAGCCTGGGCAGTGCCCAGCCCCCTCTGGGGGAAGAACCTTTCCCTGATCTCCAGCCTGAGCCTGCCCTGGCCCAGCTCCAGCTGTTCCCTGGGTCCTGTCCCTGTCCCAGGGAGCAGAGATGGGAGCTGCCCTCAGGAGGAGCTGCAGACCCCAGTGAGGTCTGACCTCAGTCTCCTCTTTTCCAGCTGAACCAAATGTCCTCAGCCACTCCTTTTATGGTCCTTTAGACCCTTCACCATCTTTGTGTCCCTCCTTTGGACTATTTCCAACAGCTTTAAATCTTCCTTATAAAAGACTTGTCCCTGGGGACAGAACATAGAGAGGTCATCAGCCATGAAGGCATGAAGAAATTAATAGCCCCCCCGTGACTGAGTGACACAGCGAGGAAGGAGAAAAGGGTGTTTTTGCCATTTTTCAGGACCTGGCTCCTTATAGACTGTGCTTTGGCACAGCAACCTCATTGCTGCCAGAGAAACGTGGAAAAGAGGCTCAGGGACTGTGTTTGGGGAGGACATGGAAGTGCGAGTGAATAAAAAGGGGCTTGTTGTCTGTAGCTGGGGCAGCCACAGCCCATCAGTGCTGCCCCACCACCCCTCTGGCCGGGTTCGGGCACTTGAGGCCCGTCCTCATGCTGGCAAGGCTCTGCAAGCACGGACTGTGCCGAGGACAGGCTGTGCCACCTGCCCTGCCCAGGCAAGAGTCTGGCCGATGTCACATGGCCTGGCATCTTCTGCATCTGGTGGGATGCAAGATTGTTTGTGATCCCCTTTTTCCTTCTCCTCTTGTCCCCCTCCAATAGGACATTTTCATCAAATACCTTACAGGGTCCAACACTTTCCTTGCTGGGACCTACAACAGACCTCTTGCACTCGTGAGCCGCCCCCATCCCAAATCCCTCTGCTGTGCTTCCCTCGGATACCATAGGATGTGTGGATGACTCAGCAGAGTGATGAGTCCCCAGCCCGGGAAGCCGAGGGGGGAGCTGGGGTGTGTGCTCAGCTCAGTGCAGGTCTGTGAGCAGTGGGAAAAGGTCTCCCTTTGGCTTTCTGGCTGCCCAAGCCAGAAGCAAAGGAAGGATAACTTCACATCATTCTCACTGTGCAGTATTCCCGTTTATACACGGACTCAGAGAAGAAGAAGATGGGAGCAGCAGACATGGGTTATTAAAGGGACCTGCTCCTCCCTGCCTGACCTCCCGTGAACCATCATCTCTCTGGGCCTAATCTGACCTTTCCAGACGTGCAAACAATCCTCCACCTCAGGCCAGTGTTCACAGGTTTGATTTCCTGGGCAGCCAGCTCCTGCTGCTCTCAGCATTTGCTGTACATTTTCTCACATATGTACGATCAGATCCATGGGAACATCTCCTGATGACTGACTCTGTAATTTGCCTGTTTTCTCCTAGGGAAAAAAACCACTTTACAGATTAACAATCAAGCTAACAGCTTCTGTTGTGGATATGAAAGAACATTACCCTTGTGGCACACTTGAGTCCTACAGTTCTGTGGCTTCATAACCGTACGACACTGCCCGTCTGCTGGCAGACAGGCAAGGCAGGCTCTGATGTGGACTCGCTTAGATGTTTCTGAAATTAAATTTATTGCTCCTGAGAGAAAAGAAACCGTATTTTTCACTGCGCCAGATCAGAACCAGAGGTCTGTATTCCTCTAGGTCTTGTGGATGAAGCAAGCCCTTTGTTTTCAGCCCATTTTAGTTTTGTGACTTGGCATTTTGGGAGCACGGGGCAGCATGGAGAGAGCCAGCGTGTGCTGAGATGGGCTGGGGTGATGGGAAGGTTCCCCGAGATTTGCTGTGGGGGCTGTGAGCAGAGTCCAGAGCAGGAGGATGGAGCCCTCCCAGCCGGAGCTCTGCTGTGCAGGGACCCTTCGTGTGCACGTCCCGGCTGACTGGGTGGCAGTCCTACAGAAATGCCTCTGAGCTTCTTGTCCTGGCAAAAGCGGCACTGCGAAACCCCTTAGCCATTGTCATGCTCTGCACTCCAGTCACTCTCACACGGTGCTCCTGTGCTGCAGGGAGAGGGGATGAGGGAGGCCCTTGACAGGGCATGGGCAGCTTTTGCTGCCTCCACCAGCGCTGCAGGGAAGTGTAACCTGGCCAAATCCCTGGGAAAGGCACCTCGGAAAAACCTGGCATTTCTTGCCCTTCCAAACTCTGCTGTTGGGAAGGCAGTTAACAAGAGCCTCTCACGGGGGCCCCCTCTCCACTGTGCTCCAGCCATGGCCCTCAAGCCCTTTGCTGCACTTTCCACTGTCCCAGGCTGCTCCAAGCCCCAGTGTCCAACCTGGCCTTGGACACTTCCAGGGATCCAGGGGCAGCCACAGCTGCTCTGGGCACCCTGTGCCAGGGCCTCCCCACCCTCACATGGAAGAATTTCTTCCCAATATCCAATTTCAATCTACCTTCTTTCAGCTCAAATCTATTAAAATTCATCCCCACTCATGTCTCTGCCATCCCTGAACTTCATTCCCGAGCTCTTGGGCCAGCTTTTAGTCCTGAAGCAAACCTCACTTCCTTCAGCATGGAGTACTCCAGAGTGCTTTTAGAAAGCTAAACAATCTGATGGAAAGTCTTTTCCAGGCATTTTTAAAACTGCATTTTTGTTCCTTTAGTGCTGACACATCTCCAGAGGCCGTGTCTAGACAATTTAGTGTCTCCGCATATCCTCACGGATGTGGTGCTGTGTCATCCTCCAGAAATCCTGGAAACATCACTTACCTACAGCTCCCAAACCTCCTACTCCCACAGTCACACCTGCCATTCAAGCTGCAGGTGGGTTTAGAGAGCCTGAATCCCTCTGAACCATTCTCCAGTTCTCCTGCACCTACTTAAAAGTGGGTCCTGTCCCATGGGATGTGGGCAGGGTTTGGGCATGGCATGATCCCTGAGGTTAAAAGGAAATTCATGTATCCCTGTCCATGAAAATATTGTGAAAAGAATGAAAGGCAACGTCAGCAGCACCACAGGCAAAATATCTTTAAGAAACAAATTGATCTCTCGGTGAAGATACGTGCATGGCATCCACACGTGTCCAAAGGCACACACTTGCCATTGCCAATTTGCTAATTCATCTTCTCCAGGACAGGCTACCATAGTGCTGGTGCTCATGAGGAATCCTTTCCCTGCCTTCCCTCTGCCTGGGCAGTGCCAGGCTGCCTCGTGCCTATGTTATCCCATTTTGGAAAGGCAGGATGCTGCCTGGTGGTGTTCCCATACATCCTCCTGCCCCCAGCCCTGTGTCCAGAGAGTAGATGGAGGCAAGGAGCTGCTGGGAGGAGACTGCAGCCAGTGCTCAGTGGCTTGGCCCTGGCCACAGAGTGTCCTTTTCCCTCCCCTTCCTTCCCTCAGTGATTTGCTCATTTTTCACATGGGCTGTAGGATGCAGATGTGATGCATGCCTGATGATGGGCTGCGTTCCCTAAAGGCTGGGTGAAGAACAGGAGGAGTTTATGGACCCCTGAGCTTCTTTTGCTGGTAACACATCTCCTTTTACCTTCTCTCTGCTGTTTTCCTTTTTTGATCCCTTTCAGGAGGGGCAGAAGCTCTGCACGTCTGATCCCTGCATTGTCCATGGGGCCAGGCATTGGTCTGTCTGGAACTGAGCTTGAACTTTGCCTGGGAATGCAGCCACTGCCTGATGCCTCCCTGTGAGCCTGGCAGCAATGGATTGGAGGAGAAATGTCTGACCCTGTTACTTCCCTCTCTCTCTGGGATGATCGGCTGTTGCTGGCTCCTTCCAGCTCTCAGCAATGACACCAGAGGACAAGGGGTGTGTGGGGAAGAGGTAGGAGAGTTGGAGAAAGCAAACCTCAGGACCCACCCCTTGTCTCATCCTTCGGGATTCACCTCCATACCTGGAAGTGTTCAAGGCCAGGATTCTATGATTTTGGGAGGAGGGGAGGGGTTGGATTCCTGCCCTGGACCTCAGGAAAAGGGGCAGGTGCTGCAGCAAGTGCAGGAGTGTTCATTGCAGGAAGGTACTTGCCGAGGGAATTCCAGGGATGGGGTGACCCCTTCTCCCTGCCTCTGGAGCAGTCAGGACTTGGCAGTGCTGGCCAAAGGACCCCACCGTGTGGACGCATGGACCGGACTCACCAGCAGCCGGAGGCTTTCCCTGGCAGGGAACACAGGTTATTAAACCTCAGCCAGTATTCGCTGTGGTCCCTTTCTTTCATCAACTCTCTTCTCCAATATTATGTTCTCTGTTCTTTTGGGAAGGCAGTGCTCTGTTTAATAAGAAGAAGGGGTTGCTTCGGTACACCCGAGAATAAATGATTGACTCAGATTTTTTTAATAATTCAACTGCAAGACAGGCCCTGAGTACCCACAGCACCCAGAGAATGCCCTGGAGGAGAAAATGGAGTTGCAAGGTTTTCCTGCTGGGTGCTGGGGGCTGAGGCGCCTTCCAAGGCAGCTGGGAACAAACCTGCCTGTCTGTGCAGAAAAAAGGTGGGTCCACCTGGGAGTCAGCTCATTTACTGACCTAGAACCAGAGCAGGGAACAGAGTGAAGCCAGTGGGTGAAATACGAGACGAGATGGAGACTGATCCCAAGGATGCCTTTATGTGTGGAGCATATCCATCACAGTGTGTTTGAACCTGACACTTCCAGAGCCAGCAGATTTCCTCTGAGAGCTGGTTTCCAGGTGGAGTTTAGCTTAGGGATGTGTAACCTTCGCAAGCCCACAGCAGCAGGAGAAACCCTGTGTTCTGCCCATGTTCTGTGTTGGCTGATTCCCGGGTTGGTTGCAGTTGAGCTAATTCTGACCCAGAGCAGAAAGAGCAGAGGGTGAGGCTCCACTGACATCCCCCAGTGACACTTCTCACAAGGAGTTTCCCAAGGCACATCTGACAAACACCTTTCTCATCAGCAAACCCTTCCCTGCATGTTAGGCCAGCAGCACTCCTCGGATGCTGTTCCAACAGCAGGAGATGATGATCCTCCACAACTCGGGGAGAGCTTTGAATCATCCCCACCGCTACAGCAGGAACTCACTGTCCTGCTCCTTGAAGGAAAGCCGTGTCCCCCAGCTCTTCTCCAGCCCACCCCTGGGTCCATGTGCTGAAGGTGTGTGTTTCCTCTGCAGCTCCAGGAGGGGCTGTTTGATATGGGCTTTCAGGATTCTTCTCTAAGACAAGGCTTCTGCTGACTTGTGCAGTTTCACATCTGCACATTTACAGCAATTTCAGAGGCAAGGAAACCTGCAGGGCTGTGAAGGTTTCACAGCGAGGCACTGAGCAGGTTGTCCTGAGGGGCAGGGGCCCCGTTACCCAGCACAGACACAGAAATGTTCTTCACAGTGGCTTGGGGATGCCAGCACGTCCTGGTAACCAAGGGGATTAGCAATCTGCAGGCATCGCATGAGGAAAACAAGGATGGATGTTTCAGGGATGCAGTGGAGTGCATACATCCTGAAGAATTAGGGGAAAATGATTGTTTTATCTTTTCTGACATTAGCAGCACAAGCATACGCACACCCCCCAAAGCCATTAGTTTGCAGGAATTTGTTTCTCATCGTAGTTTTTTCACGGGTTTTGAGTTTCTTTCCATGTTCTCTTAAGTCCCTGGCAAAATTTCCCCAGAGTTCGGCAATAAATTAGAGCTTTTATGAATTACACACCTCTGACACCTCCTTGGAGAAATAAAACATTAGTGGGAATCAGTGCTGTGCTGGAGCAGCCAAGAGCTCTGAGAATTCCTCACTCCATCATCACTCCAGCTGCCAAATGCACCCAGTGACCAATACAGGGCTTGTGAATCACCCAAACAGGTGGGTTGTTACCCTTTCTTTTGGAATATTTTACACCTCAGCTCGATGCACTCTTTCTAGCTATGCAGAAAAAAGGTTACAGCAACCCCAAGACATTGGGTTATCTGTGGTGAAGAATCAAAGCGTTTACAGGGCATTAAAATGTTACATTTTTTACACTGCTGTTAGTAAGTATTGAGTTTGTACTCAGGACATTCAAAAAGATGTCAGCCTCAAAGTGCCAGTTATAATTAAGTCTGGGGAGTTAAAGGAACTGTTCAGTGTGAAACACATCACAGCCTGTCCCACGGACATTTGAATGTTCTCTTTTGGTTTTCCATCCACAGGGACTATATAAATGCTGAAATTTGGTCACGAAAGAAACTGCCTGGAAGGTAACAGCACTGGAGCAACTCTGCCAGGAGAGGGAAAGTCTGAAGGAAATAACATTTTTGACCTGTTTCAGGAGCTCTGAAGAAACCCACTGCCCCTTTTTGTGCTGATGCTGATGCTGGCCTTCACCCCCATTAAGCTGTGACTCTTTGCCTTCCTGCAGAGCTCTGGTTAAGTAAACCTAGAAAAAAAGGAGTCAAGGTTTGGTTGTTTTGATAGCCTTTGCATTTTGCTTTGCCTGGTTAGGCTTCACTGAGGACTGGGTAGTTCTAATCAGTTGTTCTACCTTCAGTACAACACCCCACACTTGCAGTTAAAATATGCACAACTCCATGGTGGCTGATCCCAAAATAGCCTGAAATCCAGAAGTCCTACTGGGAAGAGTTGAGCTGACCAGGTGAGGAAGCCCAGGTCTGGTGACACAGCAGCAAGGGAGAAAAAGAGACAGAAAAGGGAGAAAAAGGTGGCAGAACAGAACCCGTCACTGCTTTGGGGAAACACAGGTTACAGTAATCAACAGGTGTTACTGAAAAACATCTATGTCAGAAAGAGGTTTGCAAGCATAAAAAGGAATTATTCAGTATTCCACAAGAATATGCTACTGCAATAGCCACACAGATCCACCACAGCGAAGCTGCTACACAACAGTGTGCAGAAAGCAGCAGTGTTTTCCTCATTTCTGCTGTTTTGAGGGCTGTGTAGAGAAGATGTAATCAGGGGTTTGAGAAAAAAACCATTCTTTCTGTCATCAGTGACTTGGACAGATGCAGTTTCACAACAACAACGATGTAAGAAAAACCAGTTTGTATGTGAGTCCTAGAACTGCTCCCAGTGCTCCCTGACCTGTTGTTGGCTTTAACAACCTGACATTGGGAGAGTCCTGAGAAGACAGGAGGAAAAATCCAACATGTTAACCCAGAGCAGACAGCTTGTGCCAGCACTGAGGCAGGGCCTGAGACAGGGAAAGGTGGGTCAGCAGAAACATCCTGGTCCAACCTTGTTCCCACCTGACTCGGAAGAATCTGGCTCTGGTGGTGGAAAGAGCAGTTCCAGCTCCACCCGAGACAAGAGAGATCCCCACGCCCGAGCACACCCATTTGGGATCTGCCCTCAGCACCAACCTCTGACAGGTGCAGCAAACGCCCTGGAGCAGCTGAACTCCTGCATGGGAGGGCACAGCACAGGTGTCCTGGGCATCCCCTGCCACAGGGACTTGCATCTCCTGCGGGAGCGACCTGGGCTCCCACACACACCGCCTTGCCCTGGCACACCCCAGCAGCGCCCGTGGCTGGGCATCAGGCGGCTCTTAGATGCAGTTCCCCATCACCAAGGGTGCAAAGAACACTTTTCCAAAGCCTGCAGCCTCCACAATGTTCAGTGAGTTTTGGTACACTTCAAAATTTTGCCTCCAGTTCTTTCCCTGCTCAGCTGGTTTGATGATTTCTTTAGCTGTTTGTACAGACAACTGCACACCCATTTCTTCCCTGCTCAGTTTCTCCTTTCTTTCTCATCCTTCTGACAGCTTTACACATTCTGCCTTTGCCCCGTGATTCTGAGGGGCTCTGAACTTGCCTTTAATCCATGTGCTGCAGGAGCCCTGTTCCTGCCAGAGCACTGAGCCGAGCTCTCTGTTCACAGGTCTGATGCACTTCTGGGGAGCTCATAGGTTCCAGCAGTGCTGGGTTCTTATGGAGACCTGGTGCCAGCTGACAGATCAAGTTACTCATCAGGTGTTTCTCCTTACATGGAAGTGTCAGAATCTCTCTGTGCCTCCTCCAGGTTTGTAACTGACATGTCAAAAGGCTTTAGTCACAATCAAAGTCCCTGTGGTAGTTTCAAATATCTAAGGATATTGTTAACAACGTTATCGAGAAGCTGCCATTTAACATATTCTTTCTGGGAGATTCCGTTGGTGAAAGAGTTGGTTTTTGGTTTTTTTTTGATGAGGGCCCACGTCTTCAGATACCAACATCCTCTCCAAGCCTTGCCGTGAGCAAGAGTGTCAGCCCAGCTGTGGTGCAGGACACTCTGCTGGGAACCAGGTTTCATCCAAAGCTCTAGGGTTGTAGAGCGCTTCAGAAACAGCATGAGAGATCCAGCTATCAAGGAAAATCAGAGTGTGGACTACATTTCCCTGTGTTTCTCTGGCATGGGCTTGGTCTAACCAAATTTTCATGGTCCCCTGCATCCCTGCACGACTGGGTTATGAGTTCCTGGGGCTGACAAGACCTGTGCTGCCCACTGCCAGCAGCGCAGCAAACACACTGTCTCCTTCAGTCCAGATCACAGGGAGTTTGAGACCACTGGTCGCTGCACCAGAGCTGTGTTGCAGGGGTTGCAGCCACCACCTCAGTCCATGGAGCTGACAGATGTATTCCTGTGCTTCCCAGCAAAGGAAGTATCCAAGTGGATACCCAATATACAAGGTGGTAAGGTTTAATTGCATTCAAGAAGGTGGAAATAACTTAAAACAAGAAACATGTCCCAGATGTTTCCTGGACTCTCATCTCTCACACAACTGTTGGCCATGAGACCACAGCTGTCCTCCAGCACTGCCCAGGGACATGCTCAGCACATCGTGCCCAGGTTGCACAGAGAGGCCGTGGAAGCCCTGGAAGTGTCCAAGGCCAGGTTGGACAGTGGAAGGTGCCCCTGTCCATGGCAGGGGGTGGGACAGGGTGGGCTTTAGGGTCTCTTCCAACCCCACTCAATCTGTGACTCCATGCTCATTGCCCTTCACAGGGCTGTGCTGCCACAGCATCCCTACAGCAGCACCTGACTCACCCGGCCCAGGTTTGGGTCATTTCCCTTGAAACTTGGGCACTGCTTTCGGTTCCTGATGTTTGCAGTGCTGACTTTCCCCCTGCCCCACGCTCAGAGCTCGCCCAACATCCTGCCAGAGACCACGCAACCTTTGCTGCTTCTGACCTCACCTGTGCATGCCAGGGGCTCCCTGGTGGTCACTGGAGCTCACGAGTCACTGCAGACACCGACCAGCCTCCAGCCAGGAGAGAGGTTCACAGGGACAGTCGTGTCCTGCGAGGAACGCTGTGAACACATTCCATTGGCTGCCCTCTCCCTGTGGCTCAGCACTGAGCCAGGTCCTCACGGGATGCCAGGAGAGCTGGATGGCCTCAGCCAGGCTTCTCACAGCCCTCGGATAGGAGCTCCTCTTCATGTGAGGGACTCCTGCAGCGTTGCAGCTTCCATAAGCCTTTATCCATTGTGTCCTCTCCTGATCAAGGAAAGTCTGTTGGGAGACAGAGATGGGAACGTTTGTTAGCTAGAAGTCACTTTGTCAGTCATGATCTTATGCTGACAGCTTTGTGTCTGAAAAGCAATTTTAGTTTCAATCACAATGAATAAAATAACAGGTTTAACATTTGGAAAGCTCATTACTAGAAACTTTAGAAAACTTAGGGCTAACAAGGCTGAATTATTGCTTGAAAGACCATATTTTTTTTGTTAAAAATACAGACATAAAAAGATTTGTAGTACGTCACCCAGTTATGATTCTGAAGTACAGCACTGGTGTTCTACACTCTTCTTTTTTCCCTGAGTCTCTTCTTTTTCACATATCAGTGCATCCAGCTAAGCACAATGTCATTACCACAGAGCATTTAGCAAAGACACTGCTCTGGGGATGGATTAAGCAGGCTCTGGGAGCCCTCCCCTGCAGATGACGCTGGCTGCCTGCGTTCCCCAGACCCCAGAAGTACAACAAAAAGGATTACATTTTGATGACTTAAATTTCTCTATGAGGAGGAAGTCAACAAACAACAGTGTGGGTGATGTCAGCCTGTGTCTGCACTGATGCACAGCATGGCCAGCGCCCACCTCCCTGAGAGCAAACAGCAACTCTGCTTTATTTATTGATTCATTCATTTATTGATTCATTTATTTATTGCTCGATCAGCTTAAAAGCAGAGTCCTTACCCAGCACATTCCTGCACAACATCCGAACCCCATCTGACCCCAGGTCGTGTCCCACATCCCAGGAATGCTATGTTCTGCACCATAACACAGAAAAACTGTTGATGTGCTCCACAATCCATGGAAATATGAAAAACTGCTTATGACTCTGACTCGTCTTTTGGACTATGGGGAGCACAAGCTCACCAGCCCAGTTTAGTGTTCAGCTGGTCATCCATTCGTATCAGCAAGGCACACACAGCTCATATTTTGTTTGTTTTCCCCTCTAAACACACAGAGAAATATTGTGGCTGTGAAAACTCGATCTATGTTCTGGAAAATCAAGGGCTCTGGTGCCTAGTTTGCCCAGAAATATGCTTAAATATTGATAATTTAAGGATGCATTCTTCAGAGTGCCCCATTTTCCCAGAGCCTCGTTTTTAAAGGCTGGCTCTAAAAGGCATTGGGGGAGCTGGAACTGCAGCACTCAGAGCCTCTGACAGAAGACAGATTTTGGTAGCAGCACAGAGTCAATGCCGAAGGGCTCCTCGCAGAACCTCCCAGAGCTCTCTTTGACATATACTGGCCTCTGCTGTTTTGCACGAGGGCATCTGGATCTGTGCAAAGCATTTGGCACTGTCCTACTCCATATCCTTCTCTCTGAAATGGAGAGACATGGATTTGATGGATGGACAAAGGGGAATGATTTCACACAGACAGGGCAGGGTTAGATGGGACACTGGGAAGGAATTCCTGGCTGGGAGGGTGCTGAGGCCCTGGCACAGGGTGCCCAGAGCAGCTGTGGCTGCCCCTGGATCCCTGGCAGTGCCCAAGGCCAGCTCTGTCACCTTCAAGAGTTGCCAAGAGCCTCATGGTAGCAACCAGAAAGAGACAACAGGGGAGCGTTGTGGGCCTGGAGCCTCCTGAGAGAATCACAGACCCCTGTCCATGAGGATGCCACTCCCACCCCTGCTGAGTGTGGAACAGTCAGACACACTCATAAAACCACACACTGAGTGGGAGAAGACACACCAGCCTTGGGGAAACCCTGCCAGGACCTCCCAACCTTGGGAGCCTCAGTCTTCTGTAGAGTGGAAACAGGGTTCACCTTCAAAGCAGAGTCAGCTAACAGCTGGCTTTGAGGGTGTGAGCATAGCTCCCGGCCTTTCTGCCTCCGTCAAAGATCTGCTCCCTCTCCCTGTCCTGCACAGGAGCAGCTCCCCCAGGCTGCCCCTCTCGGGATGGGGATGCTCAGGTGAGCAGTACGGGACCTGCTGCCCAGCACCCTCTCCCTCTCCCTCTCCCTCTCCCTCTCCTCTCCTCCAGCACCCAAGGAGGCCCATGGCCCCTGCACCCCTTTTATTGCTCCTCCGGCGAGGTCATGTGAACCCACAGGAGTTTTCCATTTGCTTCCCTGCTCCTTGGCAGGAGTTAGGGAATGGCTGCTGCTGCTCTGGGCATCACCAGCTCCTGTGGCTGGGGCAGGAGACCTCAGGCCACAGCCCATTGCCATAGTTATAGACACACTTCTGTAGACTATTGGTACTAAAAGTTCTCTACCCATTACCTGCATGGGTATGAGGTGCTAAAATAATTTCCTGGTTTTTTATAACATAGATCTGTAGTCTCCCTGTATAGAAATACCTGTAGTCCTGTGTCGCACTTGAGCACGAAAGAATCACGCAGCCTCAAGCAGTCAGGATGGGACCACCAGGCAGGAAAAGCCCCTGCCCTTCTTTATTCAGTCATTTTTATATGTTTCTAAAGACAACCGTGGATTAGAAGATGAGGTTACCACCTCTCCAATTCCACAGGACACTGACACAGTCTATCACCTTTCTCCGCCTTAGGAGAAAGGAATTCAAAACAATCCAGGAATTCAAAACAATATAGGCCGGTTAGGAAAACAAGGACTATGTTTATAGAAAAATGCATGAGAAATTCTATCACAGAAATAAAAACATCGAAACACTGCAGAACCCAGGGCGACAGTCCTGTTAAAATAAATGTACAGGTGCTGGCATTAGCAAGTGGAAGTACTTGGATTAAGATGATCTTTTTCTGTTTGTCAAAATACAAAGGTTTGTTTGTGTCTTGTTGCTGGCTTGTTCCCTAAGCCACAGAATTAATCACAGCTTTGGTTCTTAGACACTAAAAGCATTCTCATTTTTGAACTCACTAGCTAATGGTTATCATCTATTTGGCTTTTTTGTTTGTTTGTTTTGTGTGTTGAAGAAGCATAACTTAGAGCCAGGGAAACAGGATTGCAAAGGGCACTCCTGCTGCTGGTGTAAGGAGTCCCAGCCATTTTGGTAGCAAATTTAAACAATAGGTATTAAAAAGAGCATCCACAAAGTTGGAACAGACTGTGCCCCAGAACAGCAGAAATTAGACAGTTTATTCAGGAATTGTGTGATAACAGCTTGGAGGAAAGAAAAACCATCTTTCAGTTAAATACATCTAATGTGCTTATAAAGCAAGAGGTGAATGCTGTTTAACATTAAAAAAACCAAACCAAACATCATTAAAAAAACCAAACCAAACAACCTTTTTCGGGTAAGGTACCAAGCAACAGCAGCACTGAAGTAATCAGGATTTATCAGGCTGTGTCAGTGGCCAGCAGCTGCTCAGGATTGTTGGAGTGTGTGGGTTTATTTGTTTCTTGCAAATGTGATGTTCTATTTTTTGGCATGCATACACCATACTGGCATTAGCCTGTAAGCAGTGAAGGATGTGTTAGCTAATATAGCTAACAAAGCTAATGCCTTTCTTGGGTCAGCTCTGGAATGGAAACATGATATCCCAGCTTGTGATGAGCGTGAAAGCCCTGAAATCCATTGCTTTGGCCTTGAAAAGTAACTGTAAATGCTTTGTATTGCAGATCTAGAATTCCTCCAGTTCAGTTCATGTTTCAATTCTGTCACTTGTCCAAAGTGAAAACCCAACAAACACAACCAGAAAACCCCCACAAAGAACAACCCCAAACCCTGAAGCAGGCCACAGCACTTCTCCCCACTCCCACCACATGCACAATAAGGAATTCAGCTAATCAATTATGCTGTAAAGAGGAAAACAAATTATCACTTTTCCACTGTTCTCCTGATAGTTCATTCCATGTGCAGTGTTTGGTGGTTGGATCCCACCAAGCTGGATGCATCTCCTGGTTTGGTGGGTGGGTGCAGCTCCTGGTCCTGGTTCGGTGTTGTCCTGGCACTGCTGACCTTGTGCTGGGGATGCAGCTGACCTTGAACTCCCACAAACAGCAACCAAGTTGCAACTTTGAATTATTTGTGCTTAACAACTTCAGCAATAATGGAAGAAAATGCTGACAATAACCCCTGGTGTTGTTTCCACCACGTTGGTTTAAGACAGCCCTGCTGATGCCGCTCCCCCTGTCCCGTACCCCGGCACAGGGGAGCTGAGGGGGCTGCTCTCGCTCCATCCTCTCCTGCTGTAGTCACACCCTGGAGGGGTGACAGTTCCTTGCTCTTGGCTGGGACCTGATGCCTGACACTGTGCTTTAGAGTAACTCTAATTTCACAGAATCCCAGAAGGATTTGGGTTGGAAGGGACCTTACAGCCCATCCTGCTCTAACCCCCTGCCATGGCAGGGACACCTCCCACTGTCCCAGGCTGCTCCAAGCCCCAATGTCCAACCTGGCCTTGGGCACTGCCAGGGATCCAGGGGCAGCCACAGCTGCTCTGGGCACCCTGTGCCAGGGCCTCCCCACCCTCCCAGGGAACAATTCCTTCCCAATATCCCATCCATCCCTGCCCTCTGGCACCGGGAAGCCATTCCCCCTTGTCCCGTCACTCCAGCCCTTTGTGAAAATTGTGTGAGGTTCCCTCTGGCAGCAAACAGTCCCTTTCTGAGCAAGCAGAGGTAGTCAAGAGTTTGGGCTTATTTTCCTCCCAGTTATTTGGATAAAAAATTAATTACACCAAGATAATCGACTGAATCTCCTAAAACTACATAAGATTGTAAAGAGAGAGAATGCTTCATCTGAGCAGGTGCTCTGAAGGTGAGCGTACGCTGTGTTTTACTACTTTAAATAAATTACAAGAATTAAATATTCATAAAGCTCCGTTGTTTGGCTTTAGTGTGTTTGCTTCCTGTAGCATAATTCATTCAACACTTTTGTACAAACTGTGTAAGTGTGTATTAATTGCTGTAATGTAATTTACAGATTTCCTCCCATATGGCTGATTGGAATAGTAGATACAGCAAAATATGGCAGCAGCATTTGCTAATAAATGGTGTGCCTGGGCAGGAAAACTGCCTTCTCAGGAATTCAGTGTTTGTGATTGCATGACCTCATTTGGTTTCAGTCGGTGCTTAACACAAGCCCCCACCCCATGGCATCACCAGTGTATGGTCAGGATGTCTTCCCCTGGGAGGCAAAGAGGGCCCAGCGTAGCTGGGAACATGAGCTCGGTGCCTTTGCAAAGATGGTTTTTATTCAAAGTTATTGTAATTTTAAAAGAAATTGCCTGTTCAGTGGCTCAAATATGGTAGAGTCATACCAAAGCAAAGGACAATTTACAGCAGACAAAACCCTTTCATCAAAGGTTGGACTTGATGATTTTAGAAGCCTTTTCTAACCTAAATGATTCCGTGATCCTGTGATTCGGACAATCTCATACAGTATGAGGATGAGAATTCATCTGGTGATGTCCATCCTGGCTGGAGCCACCCTGGCTGGGCTGCAGGAGGGACAGACAAGGTGCTGGCTCCTTGGTCACTCTCCTGGGAATCAGCTGTGCCAGCGCTGTGCTCACATCCACATCCACAGAATCCTTTTCCATCCACACCCGCGAGAATCTCTGGGTTGGTGCAGCAGCTCTTGGGGAGCTGGGCAGGCGGCGATGCCCAGGGCAGCGCCATCCCTCTGGAGGGTCTGGTGAGGTTTATTCTCTCTGGCTCAGCAAGGGCTGGCCCTGGAAGCGCTGTCAGAGGCTGTCAGGAGAGCAGGCACGGTGGCGTGCAGTTCCGTATCTGTTCTGAGTCAGTGAAACCCAGGCCAAATGCACTCAATTTTCCAACCCAAACAAGGTTTCTCCTCAGGAGACACCTGCATTCACACCTCTGCCTCTTGGCTGGCAGAGCTCCAGGGAAGGAGCAGGCTCGGGGACCATTTGCTGGGGAGCAGATAAGGCTGGGGCAGCCTGGGGAGGGTTGGGCAGTGGGGCAGGGGAGTCAAGGAGAGCCCCCGGTGGGACTGGGGACCAGCAGGGATGGGCGGCTGTGGAGCTGGGTGATGTCAGACCACTCCTGGGTCAGTTGGATGCTGGCAAGTCCAATGCCATAAGGTCCTGCCCTGCCTTCAGATGGCACGGCCAGGCAGCAGGGAAGGTGCATCCTGCTGTTCTTGGCTCATTCTTTATGTTAGGAAAAAATGCAGGAGCAGGAACACAAGTGACTCCCAGGACTCAGCGGGATTCCCCTGCCCTCCCTGTTGGCTCATCCCAGCTGAAGCACTCCTGCTGCCAGTAGTGAAACGTGAAATGTGGACTATGATTTCCTTTACTGCCTTTGGCTTTTCCCCTTTTGTTCAGCCCTTGCCCGTTTGCTGCTGTGAGAGAAGCACCAGTTGTTTCACCGTGCTGGCAGCAGTTCCTGCTTTAAGCAAACCGGTGCTGAGGAGATCTTTGCTGAACTGCAGGGGCTCTGCTGCATGCCCTGAGCTCAGCCCAGAGGCTGGCTTGGGAGGATGGTGATCCAGGCTGCGGCTGTGCCGTGTTTGTCACATACAAAGGGCTCTGATCTGTTAAATCAGTGACTGAGTGGTGGTGCTGCTGTGAGGGACAGCTGGGGTGTATTACAGACCTTTAAACAGGAACTGAAACAGCTGCAAACAAGTGGTGTTTGTGCCTGTCTTGCTGCCCCAGCAACCAAAAGAGTAAAGAAACTGTGTGAGAAGGGCATTTGAAAGTCTGTATATGTGTGCATAAGGACACTTTCCACAGTCTTCTGTGACACTTTGTTTATGCCTGCACCAGCTAATCACAGTCAGTTTAATAACACAGATGATTCCTCCTTGCTCGGCTCACGTTAATGATATGTATTGACTTCTGCATATTGTAAATTGGGCATGAAATGACCCATTTCTGTCTGTGGAAATGGTTCTGGACAATTTTTGCCTTGCTACAGTTAGACAGAGTTTCAAAAATGTTCCCTAGCGAAGGACTGTGTCCAAGCCCCAGAAGTACATTCCAGGATCAACTTAATGAATTTCAAACTGCCTGTTTATGAGGAAAGAAATGTTTAGGATTGAACTCCAGCACATCTGTGTGTGTTCAAATACAGGTGATAGGATCTAACAAGTAACTGCAGATATCAGGATATAGGAAAAAGTCATGCAATGTTCACAAACCAGCCATGGAAGCACAGAATCAAGGAATAGTTTGGGTTGGAAGAGACCTTAGAACTCATCTTGTCCCAGCCCTGCCATGGGCAGGGGCAACATCCATCAGATCAGGACTTGGACACTTCAAGTCACCGTGATGTTGCCATTGGTCCTCTAACCCTATTGCTGGTATTTATTTAAAGTGGTATTAAGATGAGGAAAACCAAGAATTTTTATGCTGCAAATTATTCCAGTATTACAATTTTTTTCATCTTCATCCTGGAAAAGGGTCAATACAGTTAAAAAAGTAATAAAAAATGAATAAAAGTTCATGGCACAAATATGGTAGGAAAGTGCTGTGAGGTGGAAATGCTTTCCTCTCATTTCTGCAGAGCACACTGAGTCATCCCAACCCAAAATCTTCCCATTTCAGGAACTGTGGACCAGCAAGGTAGAAAGTAAAACTACAAATGATAGAGCTGGAACAGTTTCAAAGCTTAATCCCCTAATTAATCCCAATAACGAGTATTTAGTACAAAAAAGCCTTTTAAAATCGTGCCATCCTAGAATACATCCGTGCTTTTCCTTAGCCTTTAAATAGCTCCCCGGCTGGATTTACATGCCAGTTCAGCTTAGCCAGATTCCTTTTTCTTTCTTGCATTTTTTTTTAAGAATTCTTTCTTTCAATAGTTCCTTCACATATTTCATTAACATTGTGTCTTATTAAAATCTTTTCGCAGTGATTAGAATTTTAAAGAGAAACTAAAGAGATTAAATGAATGTTAACAGAATTTAAGACACTCCATTAGCAACTTTTTGCCGTATTTGTAAAATTCACGAAGCAACGTGTTTAATTATAGATGCTGATGGACTCCAGGTTGTAGGCCCTATGAGTGAATTAACATCATGTGTTTAGTTTAAGGCTGAACAATGCATCAATCTTCATGTTTTCTGCAATAAGTCATTCATCAGCGCTGTCAAAGTCTCATGGATCCATTTATCAGCCAGTTAATGACCATTTATAGAGGAGATAATCAGAAAGTCTGGTCACCTCTCCCTGAATCTTTCGCATCTATTCTCTGTTTTTCTGAATTCATGTTTTTGCAGCACCTCAGGAGCCTCATCAATGCATTCCTGCCCTTGAAGAGACTCAGAATAACGGAGAAATGGAAGTCCATCTCATGGAAGAAAGTGAGGTAATTCAACCCCAAATATATTTTCTCTAGGATTCCAATAAAGCCCTTTAACTCCCTGCAGACCTTCGCAACTCATGACCCAGTGCTTCCTGGCCTTAAAACCCATCTTCCACTACGGGATTCTGAGCTTTCTATCCCCAGTTTAAAGCTTAATCTAAATTTATGCGCAATTTGGGTAGCAGCGCTCTAATAGGAGAGGGACAGGTGCCCACTTGAGCCCCAGCCTAATGACACACTGTGAGTGAACTCCATCTCTGCCCACAATAATTAGGATTTTAAGCAGGTGTGCTCCCATCATTCCCAGGTTGTCTCACACCATTTCAGCCCGGTCGTGCTGATGCCCAGGCACAAATCGCTGGGTCGTGCCTTTATTAACCCTGGGCAGGATGGATTTCAGTCTGTACTTTGTGAGTTAAAGCCTCAGCTACCTGATGTCACCTGGAGAATGGAGCAATATGAAGGTAATCACTTAGGTTCTGGCTTTCAAGACTTTTTTTCCTGTTTTTATATCTTTGTAATTCTGCTCTCAAAAATAAGTTTGTTCTGTGTGAGCCATGAATTTGGGGACTGCCTGTCATAGGTGGCTTAATGCTGGGTTTGCAGGCACTCTATATTCTCCTGATCCTGATTAACAGTCTTCCTGCTACTGTTGCCTGGAAGTTATCCACTGTAACAATTTCACTGGAGAATGGGATTTCATCAAAATGTATTACAGGAGTGTGCCCATTTCAAAAACTTTAATCAGAAAAGGGATCTTGGAACCAGGAAGGTATTTTGTGTTGAAAAGAGACACTGTGTTGAATGCAGGTGTATTCTCGGTTCATAAGCTCTTTTCACAATTTTCCTCCTCCTTGGCAAAGCTACTGCTGGAAAAGTTTAGTTCTTCTTTCATCCCAGCTCTCGGCACAGCCACAGTGGGCACCATGGAGGGGTCGGTTTTCCCTGCTGAAAGCAGTCCTGTGGTACTTATCACACCACAAAGTCCGGATAATTATTTAACAAGATCTTAAAAAAATAGAGAGGAGAAGAAAAAGACCCACAACAATCAAGTCTGCTGAGGCAAGTGCTGAACACTTGGTGCAAACAGAGCCTTGAGGCAGCTCAGCACGTTCGTGCCACTGTCCCCTCAAAAATGGCAGCCATGGGCATCTCACTGGCACTGCCCCCCTGCTCCATATTTCTCTCCCAAAACAAAATCCTCAAATCCTCATCAACCAAAGTGTGGCAGCAGGACCAGGGCAGTGCCTGTCCCTGCGCTGGCACTGCTGAGGCACCTCCAGCCCTGTGTCCAGTTCTGAGCCCCCCGTGAAGGAAAGGCACTGAGAGGCTGGAGCGTGTCCAGGGAAGGGAACGGAGCTGGGAAGGGGCTGGAGCCCCAGGAGTGGCTGAGGGAGCTGGGCAAAGGGCTGAGGCTGGAGAAAAGGAGGCTCAGGGGGGATATTGGGGAAAATTTCTTCATTTGATTCCTCGAACAGTCACTGTGCTCAGTGTATGCCAAACCCAACTCATCTCTGGGTGCACTGGGGCTTGTGTTTTTGGGAGCAGCCACCAGCATTCCTCACTTTGGGCTCTGGCAGGGCTCTGCCCGTGTGGCACAGTGGGAGCTGTGGTCACAGGGTGCAGTGCTGGCAGACTGAACTGGCACCTGGATCATACAAGAAGGAAATACCAATAATATCGGATGATGTCCTTAAGATTTGGTCAGCTCCGAAGTGGTCAGGCAGTTGGACCAGAGGAGTGCTGTGGGTCCCTTCCAACTGAAATGTCCTATTCTATTCTATTCTATTCTATTCTATTCTATTCTATTCTATTCTATTCTATTCTATTCTATTCTATTCTATTCTATTCTATTCTATTCTATTCTATTCTATTCTATTCTATTCTATTCTATTCTATTCTATTCTGTAATAATGTACTGAACTGTTGTTCTCATTTTCCACGACGCTTTTTGTTCCCTGAAAATCTTCTGTGAATTAAAAAACCCAAAACAAACAACAAAATGTGAGGACTAATTCAGGCCAGAGGAGCCCCTCAGGGGTCTCTGGCTCAGCCCTCCACTCCAGCCCGGGCTGACTCTGGAGTGAGCCCAGGCTGCTCGGGGTTGAGCTTTTGCTCCCCAGGCTGCTGGGCTTGGCCCAAGTCTGGCATCACTGGAGCCACAGGAAAACCGGGCTTATGGAGAGATGGGCTCCTGACCTGATGCTCTGCAGAGTGTGAGAATTTACAAAAATCGGGGCAGTTACATGAAAATCTCTGACTAGAATCCAGATTTTAGTTCCAGTTGCTGCTCTTCGGAATGAGCTGCTCTGGGTTCTGTCAATGTATTTGTTCCCATACATTGCATCTGCTGATTTTTCTGCTTTCTGTTCTTGTCAGACTCCTGATTAATGGTGACATCATTCTTTGGTTTTGCTGTTGAAGAACATTTTATAATAAAAATCAGATTCTCAGCCAGATAAAAATAATCCTTGGTTTAGTGCCCATGGATTTATTAATGTGGCTCCCTGTCTCTGCTATTGATGTTAAGCCTGATGTATTTTTAAAAATCTCTTACGAAGATCACTGAAGATGAGTCCCTGTCTGTTACAGATACTCAGTATGGGAGCATTTCAGAAGGAAAAGAGAAAGTGTGAAAGCCACAGCAGGATTTATTACCTGGGTACAAGTACCTGGCACGTGAGGGGATGGTCCCCTCAGTTCTGTCTTCAGAAGCCACTGCGAGTAGTGGTGCTCCCAGACCAGAAATGCATTTTCTGATGCAGAGAAGCCCTTTCCTGTCAATCTCACCCAGTTTCACATTAAATGCACCCAGAAATGGCTTTGATGGTGTTATCAGTGGATATATAACTACAGCAAAGAGATGGAGGTGCCTACGGGGTTATTTAGCACAAAAACTCAGTCTCTCGAAAAATTGTCTGGAGAGAAGGCAGGGAAGTGTGAGGCCAGTGGACATTGTGCTGCTCTTTAAACAAGGTTTTATCAAGCACATGTTTAAAGAGGAGTTGCTGAGATCAGTCATGGGCAGAGCAGCTCCCCGGGGCCGGGTCACAGCCCCACAAACGCGGCCGTCAACACCTCGCTTTGTAACACATCCGTGTAAAACGAAGCTGCTGTTATTGCCTGTCCCCTGCTCCTGCTGTTCAACCTCCAGCCGCTGCCCTAATCCTCTCTTTGGCACTTAATTGCCGGCTGCTAAAATTGCTTCCTCTGAGCCTCTGCTCAGCCTTGGCTGTCGCAGGACTTGTGCCTTTCGCTGCCCAGAGCCTGGCTGTAGAGGAAGATTTGGGATCCCCTCTCATTGCTGCCCAACTTGGCCTGCCCAGGACCTCAGGGGAAGTGCTGGAGTGGGGACAGGTCCTAAAGGGGCACAGATTGTACCCCACTGTTCAAATTAGCTCTGGTTGATCCCCCAGGGATGGTGCGTTTGAGTGCAGCTGCACCGCAGTGGTCAGCCAAGTGGTCACCCTTGTCTGAAACAGCCAGGTTCTCTTGTGTCAAGAAGTAAAATCCCAAATTCCAGGCCTGCTGGTGCCACAGGGAAGATAAAGAGAGAGCTGGTGCCAGCTGTGGGAAGATCCTGGCTTTTGGAAGGTGGGAAGGACGTCCCACAACTTGGTCAAGATCCCATGGATGAAGCTTGAGGGATGCTGCACCAGGCTGAACATGAGATGATGTAACATCTGCCACTCCCCACTTCTCCCTTTCCATTTTTGGAGCTTGTCACATTGTGCCCTATGTCCCCCTGGAGCTGAAGCATCTCAATCAGCTTAAGAGGATGGGAAGGATCTAAAAGGAAAAGTGGACAGATGGCTTTAGTCCTGAGCAAACCTGGTGACACTTTATCAGCCCGTGTTTAGCAGGTACCCAGCTGTTAAGGTTCATCTGCACACAGCTGCCACTTCTTGTGCCACCACGTCCCACAGCCGGCCGGCCACAGCCCAGCCCAGGGGCCATCACGGGTGTCCAGATGCCACTGCGGCCCTGAGGTGTTTTGGAGGCTCTGGAGAGCATCCCGTGGGTGAGCCTTGGCAAAAGCCCCGGGGTGTCAGTGAGTGCCGGGGGGTCTGGAGGTCAGTGGGGATGACCAGGGAATGTCCTCACTGAGGGGGTGTCAGTGAGGGGTCTGGAGGTCAGTGGGGACAACCAGGGAATGTCCTCACCGAGGGGGTGTCAGTGAGGGGTCTGGAGGTCAGTGGGGACAATCAGGGAATGTCCTCACTGATGGGATGTCGGTGAGTGCCGGGGGTCTGGAGGTCAGTGGGGACAATCAGTGAACCTCCTCACTGAGGGCAGTCGGGCCAGAGCTGCCTCCAGAGCCGTTTGCATCACGCCATTGACGTCAGCTGGGAGATGGCTCATTGCCTTAATTGGGCCTGTTCCAGTCCGTATCAGTAGAAGAGATACTAAATCTGTTCACTTCCTTCCTTAAAAATACTAAAATAGGAAAGAGAGTACAAAATCTTGGTGCCTAATGAAGCAAGTTAGTTTCTGCTAAGGTGTTTTCTGAAATTTTGGCCAAGGTTAACTTCTTAAAAACTGCTAAACATCACACTCCACATTGTCTTTACCTCCGTAGGTTCATTTTTGCATTAATACCTCCTTTCATAAGTAGTGCAAATATAATCTTCTGTCTGTTTACAAAAAGAGAAAAAAATATTTTGTTACAACATAATGTCATTAAAAATGAATATTTTACAGCCAAGCTTATCGCTGGAGGGGCTTTATTTTTTGCAGGATTATTCTCTCGTTTCATAAAATTAAAGGGCAGCAAAGATATCAAGTACTTTCTAATACCATCAAAAAAATGACCGGTTTAATTGACATTTCTAAATAAGATTAATTTAGCACTTGAGAGAGATGAAAGATTGATAGGTCAGGAAAGTAAAGGCTGGAGCTTATGAACATGACAAAATGTGGGCTCCAAATGCCCATCTGATCTCTTTGAGCATGGCCTGAGCAGACTCTTGAGACAATAATTCAGACTCAATCTCATTTTGTCTTGATCCTGGGTGAAATGGGGAATGACACTCATTACACATTTTGCTGAGCTGTGGATAGTTTGGGACGAAGGAGCCCAGTGCAATGTCAGAAGTGCTGAGGCCGCCACATTCCTGGGAGTGATCTGAGGAGTGCGGAGGTGAAAGTCCGGTGTCGAAGGAGACGCACACGCAGAAACTGAGATATATTATTTTTCTTCCCTGCACAGAGGGCCATCTCCGGAGCTAATGCCTGCAATTTAAATACACCACCAAGGATTAATACCCTTCTGTTTTAGGCAAGGACTGCTTGCTATGAATGATGGGATTATTGTATATTTGAGTATGTCTGAAATAGCACACTCGGATCGTCCTCAGAATTTAAAAGACATGACAGTGGTAGGAAAAGCACGGATTTTTCTTGTTCCCTTTTTTTCCCTTTCAGAGGAAAAATCATAGCTGATATGCTGAACAACCCAAAATATTCCTTAAAGTTCATTGTAGATGGAATAAACGACCCATTCCTTAGAGGTCATCCCAGCTGTATGGTATCATCTGCAGCTTCATTATGTTTTCTCCTCAGGTGTAGAAGCATGTTCTGGCTGATCAGTATTTTTCAGACATTGCTCAGACCAACTTGTCTTTGAAGTCTGTTATGAAGAGCAAAAACCACTTGCTTTAAATTCAGTGATCTGGGGATTTTGCCATGGTGAGAGAGCGAGGGCAGCAGAGCTTGGGGTGGGGCCGCCAGGGGAGGAGCCCCCCTCTGCCACAGATGTGCCAGCACCTCGAATCCTGGGGGCCATTCTGGGCCCCTCCTGACAGGAAAGACATTGAGGGCTGGAGCGTGTCCAGGGCAGGGAACGGAGCTGGGAAGGGTCTGGAGCCCCAGGAGCGGCTGAGGGAGCTGGGGAAGGGGCTCAGGCTGGAGAAAAGGAGGCTCAGGGGGGACCTTGTGGCTCTGCACAACTCCCTGACAGGAGGGGGCAGCCGGGGGGGGGGTTTGGGCTCTTTTCTCAGAGAAGATGCAACAGAACAAGAGGAAACAGCCTTGAATTGCACCAGAGGAGGTTTAGGTTGGATATTGGGAACAATTTCTTCCTGGAAAGGACTGTGCAGCCCTGGCACAGTTACCCAGGGCAGTGGTGGAGTCCCCATCCCTGGGGGGATTTAGCAGCCGTGTAGATGTGGCACTTGGGGACATGGTTTAGTGGTGGGCTTGGCGGTGCTGGGGGAACGGTTGGACTCGATGGGCTCAGAGGGCTTTTCCAACCCGAGCGATTCAGTGATTCAGTAAGTTATGAAGGGAGAGAGCAGTTCCCCATCCAGCTGTACCTGTGAGTGATTATTCTCTTGTTTTGGAGAGGGAAGGTCCGTGTGGCCAGCCCAGCCCATGGCCCTGTGAGCAGAGAGGAGCCAAACTTCCCACCAGTCACCGGTGTGTGATTGCCAATGCTGCCCAGTGTGTGCCGTGCTCCAAGGGACTGCCAGGCCACGAGGGATCACCAGGCTCCAGGGGATCACCAGGCCATGAGGGATCAGCAGGACATGAGGGATCACCAGGATCCAGGAGATCACCAGGCCATGAGGGATCACCAGGCTCCAGGGGATCACCAGGCCATGAGGGATCAGCAGGAGCCAAGGGATCACCAGGCTGCATGGGCCTGCCAGGCTCGGGCGGAAGGCAGCATTTACCCGATGATGCACTGGAGTGCACAACACAAGTGGTGATCTTTAAAGTGCTCAATGAAGTACACTGAAACACTGTGAAACAACTGTTCTTAAGCGGCTTCTGGGGACATGGCTTTGAAAATATGAGTTTCATTTCTTTTGTGTGGTGTTCCAGGTCACCGGGCCTTTGTTCCGCTCCTGTGAGCCCCCGCTGGAACGACTGCCATTGCTCATCCTGCTTTGATTGTTCCAAGCTTTATTTAAGAAGCTGCTCTCTGCAGATCATTTAATGAGGAGGATTTCCTCATGCAGGAAAGCTTCCATCTTTCTCTTTTAAGTGTCAGGGTGGATGTTTCCTCGGCTGAACTGGAACCATATTTAACTGTTGTGTTTATTTCTCAGCAGTGAAGTTTCCCTCCTCGGGTTCAGTGTGAGCTGGCAGTTGTAGCATCTCCCTTGGAAACATTTTAAAGAAAGCAGAGAAATACTTGCATCGGACTCTGTGCAAAGTGCCTCTCACCAGAGACCCATCCATCTCGCTTGAGATCCTGTTTGGCTCCTTTTGGGATGTTTTTGATTAGTGATTCACTAAAGCCATTGTCATTCCCTTTACAGCTACTCCGAGGTTCTCACATGGTACTATCAGGAGTGGAAAGCCAAGCTATTGCATGAGAATTGGGAAAGAAATAAAACTGAAGGTACTGGGAAGGTTTAAAGAGATGTTTTGATTTCTTCCTGCCCTTTGGAAGGGATGAAAGATGGAAGGAAACAGGGAAAATGGGAAACACAGTAGCAAGGGGACTCATCCAAGGCAGGGCTGGGCCACCCCTCCTGGTCTTCAGATGAGGATGGGTTTGTGTGGGGAAGGAGCAGAGCCCAGATGCTACTTTGAGGTTGGTTCCTATGATCTTTTTTTCATTAATATTTTTCCACTTTTTTTAAAGTGAAAGATTTTTCCTTGGGAACTAAAAGGCCAATCACAGCAACTGAAATGCAAGCTCTCTTTGATCTTTGCTTTATGCCCAGGTAAAATCTACCTAAAATCAGTTTATTTAGAATTTTTCTTGCTTCTCAACATGTTTTTACAGTCCAAAATGCAAATCTAACCCTCTCTAACAAGTTCAGATGAAGAGATGCTCCAGCATCACCTCCAGCTCTCTGCTACAAATGTTCCAAGGAAAACAATGTTATTTCTATGCAAAACTGCTTCAGATGTCTCTGTGCTCGGTTTCACTGGCTCTCACAGAATGAAGGAAAAAGAGGGGTTTTTAATCCTACTTAGGGCCAGCTGCCATCCCTCCTCCTGCAGGCATGGAGGTTTTTTGCACCCAAATATTGACTGCAGAGCTATTAATGCAGAAGATACAGAATCATAGAATCATGGAACATTTATGTGGGAAAAGCCCTCTAAGATCAGCAAGTCCAACCATCAACCAGCACCACCACCAGCACTAAACCATGGCCTCAAATGTCACATCCACACGTTTTCTGAATCCCACCAGGAATGGTGACTCCACCACTGCTCTGGCAGCATGTGCCAGGACTGGACAACCCTTGCCATGAAGAAATTCTCCCCAATATCCACCCTGAGCCTCCCCTGGCCCAGCCTGAGGCCGTTCCCTCTCCTCCTGTCCCTGTTCCCTGCGAGCAGAGCCCGACCCCCCCCCGGCTGCCCCCTCCTGGCAGGGAGTTGTGCAGAGCCACAAGGGCCCCCCAGAGCCTCCTTTTCTCCAGCCTCAGCCCCTTTCCCAGCTCCCTCAGCCGCTCCCCACCAGATGTGTGCTCCAGCCCCTATTATTATGGTCAGGCCCTGGCACAGGGTGCCCAGAGCAGCGGTGGCTGCCCCTGGATCCCTGGCAGTGTCCAAGGCCAGGTTGGACATTGGGGCTTGGAGCAGCCTGGGACAGTGGGAGGTGTCCCTGCCATGGCAGGGGGTGGAAAAAGATGATCTTCACGGTTCCTTCCAATCCAAAACCAACTGTGGCTCTATGATTGTGAGTGGTGCTGTCACAAGTGTGTGGCTACGGTGGCACTGTCTAAAAAGGGTCTTGAAGTTGTTTTCAATCATTCTGAAATATGTGGTAAGAATAGTGCCAACAGCTCAGTTTTCCTCCTTGGTGTGGCTGCTTTTCTGCAGAGTTTTGGAAAAAAAAGGAGGAGTTTGGCCATGGTTACAGGTGTGATCTGACTGCCCTTTCCCAAACTGCAGTGGTTTATGCTGGAGATGATATTTCTTCCTATCTTCAAGGAGAAGTGTGCTCAGTAAACAATGCAATTCTAGTTTCCACCCTTTTGCTTTGCCTGTGAGTAGTATTAGCAAACACCACAGAGATAAGGGCCATTCAGAAGTGAGGGCTGTTATTTCAATCTTCTCTCTCATTTTTATGTCAAATTTTGTCAGAGGGATGGGACTTCCTGCTCAGTGTTGGACCACCATTGTTTGAAATAGCATCGAAGTTTCATCACTTGTGGCATCTGCTCCTACATCCCTGTGAGGGTTTATGTTTGTTGTTTCGGGGTTTTTTTTTGGTTGTGTCCCCTTAATTTTTATAACATCCAGCCCTCTTCAAGTTACTCTTTTCCCAAATTAAATTCCAGAGACAACCAGGGTCAGTAGGTGCATGTTGTTGTGCACAGCTCTGCTAAACTGCACAGGAGGGGCTGAACTGCACTAAGAGATGCAGCCATCAGTAAATGGTTGTGGGTTTCTGCTTTTACTCTTTTTATCTAGAAATGCAGCCAGTCTGGAAGTGTTTCAAGCTTATTTTGAGGGCCAACACCATCGCCTTTCACTTATATGATTGGATTTATATTTTATATTTTATATAGAAAACTTCCTCTGCTATACTTATACATTCAGATTTTTCCAACAAAAAAAATGAACCCGAAACCCAGGGCTGAAACACGTTATATACACTTTTATTTTCAACAATCACTTCTCCTTCTGTTTTTCAATCTTAGGCTGTTTACTTGATTATTTTAAATTTTAAGTAAATTTTCTGGTGGAGAAAAGAGGTTTTTGTAATAAGCACAAGATGCCATCTTCCTGCAGAGGTCTCTCTAGGGGGACTGAAATCACATTACGGTGAGATAACATGTGTTTAAGAGTGTGAAAAAGAATACATTTGATTAATCAAACTTACACAGTTTTGAAGATCTCAGAATAAAGTGGCAGTGACCATTCCTGGCTCACAGAGCAACTCAGTCCCCTCCTGTGGCTTCACCTGGGGCACTGAGACATTGAACATCCCTCCTCAGATCCTGTCTGTCCTGGGATGAGATCCTTGAGTCTTACAGCAAGTTGGGAACTGGAAGGAACCAGGAAGACATCGGATGTTCCTGGGTGTTTGCAGTTTGCACTTTGGTGTTAGAGAATCCCAGAACAGTTTGGGTTGGAAGGGACCCTAAAGCTAAACACTGCCAGGGATCCAGGGGCAGCCACAGCTGCTCTGGGAATTCCAGCCCAGCCCCTCCCCCCCCTCCCAGCCAGGAATTCCCAATTCCCAAGATCCCATCCATCCCTGCCCTCTGGCAGTGGGAAGCCATTCCCTGTGTCCTGTCCCTCCATCCCTTGTCCCAAGTCCCTCTCCAGCTCTCCTGGAGCCCCTTTAGGCCCTGCAAGGGGCTCTGAGCTCTCCCTGGATCCTTCCCTTCTCCAGGCTGAACATTCCCAGCTCTCCCAGCCTGTGTCCATAGGAAGGCACTCAATGGGAATCTGGGAATTGTCTTTAACAAAACACTATTACAGAAGAGTTGGAGTGGGAACAACAAAACAACAACAAAGACCCTGAATGTCTTCCAGGGGAGGCTCTGAACCCTGCAGGCACCCTGAGCCTGGGAGAGGGAAGAAAGGAGAGGAGCAGAGGCAGGAGCTTCCAGGAGGCAGCTGAGCTGCCCAGGAGGGCCGAGGTCAGCGCTGGAGCTGCTCTGCCTGAGCCCATCTGAGAGCCTGGGAAGTGAAGGCACAAAACCTGCAGGTCCCTGAGCTGTGCACAAGGGAAGGGAGGGAGGGATGAAGGGAGGGAGGGATGAAGGGAGGGAGGAAGGAAGGGAGGGAGGAAGGGAGGGAGGAAGGAAGGAAGG
>VZRV01004682.1:227827-257669 GCA_013398115.1 Falcunculus frontatus
AAGGAAGGAAGGAAGGAAGGAAGGAAGGAAGGAAGGAAGGAAGGAAGGAAGGGGGATGCTCTGGCTGAGGTTGCTGCAGGGCACTGTAGCTGCTTCCACGGAAACCCAGGGCAGGCCTGAAGAGTCTCTTGGTAACACGTTGGCTAATCACAGTAAGAGGAGCTTCCTGAGTGAGAAAAGATGTCATCCCCATTAATAGCGTTATTAAATAACTCTCACAAATGGCAATAAATATATGAATATCTTGTTATTTGCCTGTCATGTTCCACCAGGCTGTCTACAGTGAATGAATCATGATTTATTTTTCATTAAGTCAGTGATGTAAATGCAGGTATGTGATTGGAATTATGGCAAGGTGACTGTATTCCATGCATTCTCCCTGGAGTTTTTATAGCTGTCATAAAGGCAGGAGGTACTTTCTGACGATCAATGATCCAAGCTTTCCTTGAATTCGGGAACCATTTTGCCACTGCTTGCATCACATGAATTTCCTTTGCTAACCTCTAATTTCTGTCGAAAATGCAGCAGAAATTTTGTGATATCTGTAGAAAGTACAAAGGCCAGATTTCTGCTGCCCAGCTCAGGATATGTCACACTTGGTCACTGCCATCTTTTTTGGTGGTGTGGGAGGGTCAAATATAAGGTCTCAAAACTTTTCTTCAAAGTTATCCCAGTGTATCACCCTCTGCCATGTCCAGAGGTCAGGAACGGTCATTCCTCTGCCCATGGTGGCACTTCCTCACCACCAGGAGCTGCCCCAGCTGCAGGAAACATCTTCAGTGGGGAAGGGAGCCTCTGCACTGTTTTCCCTGAAACTCATCCATCCTGTCTTAAATTTCCTTCTCATCCAAAATAGGCTTCCAAGTTACCCAGGAACCCATTGCTCCATCAGGCTCCCATTTTGACCTAAGGAAAACATATTCATCTTCAAACTGGTCTTTTATGTGGGTTTGAGTCCAAAAATCGGAACCTGCCTGTGAGCCCGGAGCCAGCTCTGAGCGCTGCCCCCAGCTCTGTGAAGAGCAGGGGGGACTTCCAGTTACCTAGGATTGTGCTTTCCTAAGTGTGGGAAAGGGATGGCAGGAGGAGCAGGGTGTGGTGGAAAAAGGCGAGCTGTGTGTTGGGCCGCCTGGCATGGGCACCTGTAAACTTCCAGGGTAACAATTCCCCATCACGGGGTTCCTGAGGGCAGCCGTGGCTCCTGAAGGATGTGCCCGTCTCTCCCACTGGCATTCAGTGAGCTTGGCTCGCCCGACCTCCCTCTGGCTCCCCGTGCCTGTCGCTGCGTGAGCCCAGTCCTGTGCTCTCCTCAGCAGCATTTACCTCGCTGGGGAGTCTGGCAGTAGCAAACAAGAGCAGCAGCTTTCTGAGCTTTCACTCTTGCCCCTTCTGCTCGTGACAGATTTTGCCAATGAAGTTCCCGGTCAGGAACGTGGAAGTATGGATTTAGGAGACAGATGGTGAGAGATAGAGCAGGGCACTGCCCTGAGGCACAGCTACAAGGGCAGTGGATGTGCTCACCGTTGGGAGTTCCAGCTCCAGGGGCTGGCCAGGTGGGTGTGGATTGGTCATTGGAAAGGTATTGCACAGTGGAATCATTATTTATCCCTTCTGCAGCTAAAGCGTACTTGTTTCCAAGTGTGTACGTCTTTCTGGGTGCTTTTTCCCTGGCTTCAGGAGGCCATGGCTGTTTGTGTGCCCAAGTACATGTTGGTTTTACATGTACAAGCAGTAAAAACTCTGGTTTTCCCTGGCATTGTCTTGCTGGCATCTGCCAGCTGTTCATCCTGTCCCATCACCCAGGGCTTCGAGGAGGGGGTTAAACATCCCACCCACCCTGCCTCTGACCCCCAGTCAGCATCACTTCTAACCAGCACTGGTCTGAACTGGAGCCCTTGGGTCCAGTTCCCCACACAGCTTTTCCTCTGCCTTGTTACCCACCCATCCAGGGCCAATCTCCAGTTTGACCTCAAGGAGGATGTGGAAGATCACATTTAAAACCTCACTAAAGAAAGGAATTTATCCACAAACCTCATCCAAATAAGAAGGCACCTTTAATTTAGGAACCTGGATGCCACCACCTACGGAAGATGGATGGTGGTGTTGTCACTGGCAAATGGGAAAAACAAGGGAAAGACACGTAGTTTTTAATACTGGATGTGTTATCAGAGCTCATGGCTGATATTTGTGTCTTCTGCACTTCTTTTGTTATTGTTTGAATTTTATATTGACCTGTTTTAGGAATGGCTTTTTTTCCTCCCAGCCCCCTTGGCAGCCCATTGCAGATTTTGGGAATGACCCCCTCTCTCTTGGCTTACAGAAAGTGTTTCTGCCCTTCTGTGAACCCTCTTGCTAGAGAAATTATTAGAGAAATAGAAATACTTCCTTATGAGGCCTTAAATCTGCTTCTTTCCTAGAGAGTGCCCTGTCCTTGACTCATGGCACCCAGTCAGCTGCTGCACCAGACTCTGTGTCAGTGGGCAGGGGGCTGTGAAGCCCCTGCTCAGCACCCATAGCTGGGACTGAGAGGTAACACTCATCATTGTGCTGTGCCATTAATTCACTAGGACACAGAACTAAGTGGTAATTATTAGTAGTGTCTGTTTATTATGGCCATTTTATTTTCCATGTCTCTTAAACATTAATCGTTCCTAATAGGACGAGGTTGGTTGAACAGATGTGAAATAAGTGGCAGAGGTCTGTGTTCAGCAAATGTCTTTTCATTGTTTTCCTTCTTTTTTATATCCTCCCTATGCAAACACACCATTTAAGGTTATTTGGTGTGTTTAATGGACTCTTGTGCCTACATGTCACAAACAGTTACCAAGGACCTTAAAATAAATCAGCCGTGTTCCGTGTCCCCAGCACTTCTCCCCTGCGCAGCAGAACTCAGCAGCAGAGCAGGGATCCTGCAGGGATCCCTGGGGAGGAGGAAGTGTGGCTGTACCCCTCTGTAGCTGTCACACAGGGCAGGGAAGTGCAGTGCCTGACCGTAATGATTTTTTGTGGGGTGGAAACTCTTATGGACTGATATTGATGATACATTTGGCAGTGACATTCAGCTGGTCAGGTCACAACTACTTTTGAAGATTACAAAACAGTGAATGATTTAATTCCCCTAATGCTGTTGTATTTTCTCATCAGGTAAAAAAAAACAGGTAAGGAGCCATTTGGGTGCCAAGTCACCATCCCTGCTAGCCTCAAGGATTTATGAATGCTTGGTCTAGAAAAATTCTGAAAGCAGCCAGTGCAACCTCCCCTGCCCAGCTACGAGTCGCTGTCCAAGTCTGTGTGGAGCACCACAGTCCCTCACAGACAGGCTCAGAGGCCTCATCTCTTCTTCCATGCTGAGGTATTTGCTTAATATCATGTTCACTTTTGTCCTCCCATTATTCTGAAAGGTTCTCCAGCCCTTGGGTCATTGGTTGTGATCATCCTTAGTCTGGGGCCTAAATTCTTCACTTCTGTAAATCCCCATTTCTGCTTCACTTAATTACTACCCTATATTGGGTTTTTATTTGTTTGTTTATTTACTTTGTTTTCCTGGGCTACTAAACCCTTACCACCATTCATCTTTTTGGGAAGGTAGGGAATGAAATGCTGAAGTGGGTTCTGGAAGTGTCTGCTGCAATAATTTGCAGGTTGTCAAGTTCTGGACCATTTGTGCTGTTAAATACAAGTGCTTGGGTCTTTCTGTCCTCTCGCCTGATGCATGGGAAGAATCCTCCTTTGTTCCTGGAGCCAGCCTTGTTTTGTCGATACCCCTAGGAATTTTCCTATTCAGTACCATGTAAACACAATCCAATCCCACAAGTGAAGCCTCAAAGACTCCAAGCCTCTTCCACTGCCAATTTCAGACTCTGGAGAGTGAGAAAATCACCACACAGGCAACAGATTACTTGGCAATTATTTCCAGTTCTTTCTATTTCTGCCTGCCCAGAAAATCAGGAAACAGGATTTACTTGGGAACAATTGCTGTAATAAAGTCAGTCAAAGTTTCACCTTGCTGGAAGATTGTTTGAGCTGGGAGCTGCAGAAGTGGTAATCCAAAATACTTGACCTTGATGCAGCATTATCTGTGTCTAGAGCCTTAAAGCACAACAATTGCAACACCTCGAACTCCTCAGCTCGTTCTGCTCAGGTCCCAGGTCCTCTCCCAGGAGGCATCACATGTTCTCGTTCAGTGTCACATTGAGAATTAGCCTTTATTCGCACACATGTGCTGAGGAGGGCAGATGCAGCTCACAGCAAACGGGGCTCGGGGTCGCTTTGTACAGCGGGTTCTGTCCCCGTGCGCTCCCCAGGTGTCAAACGGGCTGTGCCTCTCTCCCTCCCCATTTCCTGTGCCACACACTCCTGAGACCCCGCAGCGGCTCTGCCAGCCTGGCAGGATCACAGACCCACGGGGTGGGCACCTTGGAAGGGACCAGAGGGGTCGGCAATCCAACCTCCCTGCTCAAGCAGGGTCATCCCGGAGCACATGGCACAGGATCGTGTCCTGGTGGAATCCTCTGTCAGCAGGGAGCCACACTCACGGGTTTTCCCTGGCATTCTCTTTGCTCTCATTGTGGGGGCTGTGACTGAGAAAAGGGATGGCAAAGAAATGTCCCTGCGCTCTCCTGACCCTCCCTGGCACTGTAGGGTCCAAGACACCTCAGACCTCCCTGAACACAGAGCAGGTCCATGAGCACCAGCCTGCAGACGCAGGTCCAAGAAGCAGCTTCAGTCCCTCCCATCTCATTCCCCACATCCAGCCTCTGTCCCACAGCGGGGCTCAGCCTTGCTCGGAGCAGATCTCGGGGTGTGGGGTGTCCTCACCACCTCTGAGCTGGGCAGGGAGTTTTGTTGCCCCAGACTCGTCTACAGATCCCTCCGCACTGGATTCCCAGCAGAGCAGATTATCCCACCACAAATGTAACCATCCAAATTTCCTTTCCCTCTGCTTCCGTCAGGATTCCAGCAGAGAGGAGACACTTGAGAGAGTCCTTGACCTTCATGGGTCTCTTATGAATCATTAACCTGGAAGATGGATGGGGGAGAGCTCCTGCAGCCTGGCAGAGCAGCTCTTGTGTTTCATTTCCGTATGTGTAACTCAGCTGCTGTTCTGCTCTTTCCCTGGCTCTGTAACATTCCTGCACGTGGCAGCAGCGCAGCAAAGGTCGGCATTCCCATATATCTGCTCAGTTTTACAATCTCTGCCCTTTATCCTCACACATTTACATAATGTGAGTATAATGGAGATGCACAATTCTGCCTTCTCGCTCCAGAACCTGCAAGTGAGTTTGTCACAGTGGCTGCTTCTTTAAAGAAATAATGTACTAATGTGTAACCTCTGGGAATCACTGACAACACCTTGTAGTACAGCAGTGTCGCATTTCATCTTGTTTTCCTTTTTTTCAGTGTTACGACCTTTTATTTTGCTCTTAGGTTGAAGAAAACTCTTCCCTTCTTGCAGGGCTCTCACAGAGCCCCCCCTGAGGGCACGGCTACCTTAGACTGAAGCTTTCCTGTTTGTGGGAATTATTTCTGGGGTGCTCCAGTGCAAGTCAGCCCATCAGTCCCAAAGGTTCCCTCCCTGGGCGAGGTTCTGGAGGAGAAGTCCAGCTCCAGGGGAGCATTTGGGTGGTTCCCTTGTTACAGGTCTGCTAAGAGCCCCAGTTTGGAAGAGCTGCTGGGTTTTGGTGCTTCACCCCCATCCTTCAGATCCCAGCTGGCTGGGCCATGCCTCTGCCTTGTGCCATTGCCGTGGGCACGGGCTGGCAGGTGGCCACTCCAGGGGCATGCAGAGGGTCACAGCGGGGTCTGCCAGCCACCACGGCTTGGGCTGGGAGGGACCTTAAAGCTCATTTCAGTCTCCCGCCCTCTGCCATGGGCAGGGACACCTCCCACTGTCCCAGGCTGCTCCAAGCCCCAATGTCCAACCTGGCCTTGGGCACTGCCAGGGATCCAGGGGCAGCCACCACACCTGTGCCCTCATGAAATATTCAAGTAAAGAGCAATGCGAGCACCCTGAGTGTGAAATTGCTACACATGTGAGAGGGGAGCTGAGCATAAATAAAAGAAGGCTGTTTAACATTTCCCTTTGTGTGACTAAACATGGAGTGCTTCCTGGATGTGAGATCATTTGGGGATGGACAGAAAAGAGGGAGAAGGAGAAACCGAGAAAAACGAGATAAAGAACACAGAGACAGGGATAGAAATGTGGATCATTCCAGCAGCAAGATTAATAATGAATTCCCTGCTCCTGATGTGAAAATGGAATAGGGCTGCTGCTGACAGTAATATGTCCTGAAAAGAAAAAACCCATGATTTCCCATTTGTTCCCTCCTCGATAATTTCACGTACCAAAGTTTATTACCCATAGTCACAAACCAGCTCGGCTCGGGTGAGCATGTGGCCAAAATCCAGGAAAAACAGTGTGGTGCTAATTCCCTGAAGACCTGTTTCCCTGGAACACAACATCAGTTTTCTCTGGGCTAGAACCTGAGTGAGGGTTGCTGTGAGTGCTGCGAAGAAAGGGCATGCCCAGATCATCACCCTGGGGGTGCTGGGTGTGAAGGAGAGCAGAGAGTGGGCAGCGGGTGCCACTGCCCTGTCACAGGTGTCTGCCATGGGACCCCCACTCCTCCCTGTGCGAGGGAGCAAACGCCTGGCACGGGGTGGGACACGCACGCCGTGCCCTGTGTGGGCAGGCAGGGCTGTGGCCCCCAGGGAATGTCACCTGGCAGGAACAAAGCAACAGAACGGGAAAGGCTGGGAGTGTGAAAACCAGCAAATCCCATTCACAGGTTTGGTTCGTGTCGTGTTGAGTTCATGCTCATAAACTGTCAGGCCCAGTGGACGTCCCAGCAAAGTCACATCCCGGGTTCTGTGTCCTACTGCCTGTTCATGGGTGCTTTGTGAGACCTGGAGATTTGGGAAAGCCAGTCTGTGCCAAGGTGTCCCCTGGGATCCCTAAATTCCATCCTGCGAGCAGGGGATGTCATCCCAGGCCAGGAGCTGCTCTGTGCCCTGGCACAGGCTGGCTCAGGGGCAATGCAGGAAGGGGCAGCAGTGGCTGCTCCTCCTGAGCCCCCCTATCCCAGTGCCTGGGGGGAGTGGTGCTGAGATCTCCACCTTTGAAAACAGATGGACTTCTGGATGCTTTGACTGCTGTGGTTTGTCTGTTTTTAATGGCTTTTTTTCCCTCAAAATCTCTTCTGAGGTTTGAACATTCCCAGTCACGAGCAGTTCAGCCCAAGTCTCTGGGAGCAGCAGGGCAACAGGCAGGACTGAGCTGTGAATGTCCACGGGGTTTATCGAGTTTAAACCTGGCCTTGAGGAGCACAGAATGTGCCCAGTCTGTGCCAGGAGCCTGGCCACCCAGAGCAGGGAGCAAAGCCACGGTGTGAGGCAAGGAGAGCTGTCCTGGGAAAAACAGCAAGTGGAATTTGCTCTCGTGATGGGGAGAGGAAAATAAGCATTTCCCAGGAGCTGTTACGGAGTTAGTCAGCACAAAACACATGTGAATCCTTGAAATATACAGTCCAGCAGTGGAAAAAAAGGAGATACCTGCTCCCACATGAGCAGACTCCATTCTCCCATCAGGAAGGTGCCTGTCCAGTTTGCCTATTCCCAGGCACTGCAGTTGCCTGACACTGTGGGAAGCATTTTTTAATAATGAACGACAAAGCCCTGTTCATTATCTGAGATCTCATTAAGGATCTGTCAGTGGGACTCTCTGACGAATTCTGTGCTTGTGTGCAGCTCATGCACAGAGGAACAGGCTTTTCCTGCACCATGCCCTGGAACACAATCCTTCCCTGAAATCCCTCGCCTGGATGCACATTGCCACTCTCACGTGTCCCGACTTGCTATTTTTAAGCCAGTGTATTTCTTTGCTGCAGGTCTCTCGGCTGCCGCTCCCTCAGCCCCAGGAGCTGGCTGCTCCCAGGCACTCCACTTCCCAGACAGGGGTCCCACCTCCCAGGCTGCTCTCTGGGGCTCCCTCCCCAGCCAGCTTTTCCCAGGGATGCTGAAACACAGCTGGGGAGCCAGTCATGGGAAGGGGAAGAAGAGAAGAAATCTCTTTTCCTCAGGAAAGGTGGCTGGTGGCCAGTCAGAAAGAGGAATTCTGTTTCTGGATCACCTGTGGCCTGGATCACCTATGCACTGTGTCACTGGCTGGAAACTGTTTTATCAAAGCCAAAATGGTTTTTATGAGCATCTTGTCTGTTCCTGGGCACTGGCTGCTCTAGCAAGTCCATCCCAGTAACTCCTGTTCCTGCATGGAGTCAGAGTTTGTTCTGGGCCGTCACTGGTGACACATCACCCTCAGGTGGACACAGAATCCTGTCACAGACTGGTTTGGGTTGGGAGGGGCCTTAAATCCCACCCAGTGCCACCCCTGCCATGGCAGGGACACCTCCCACTGTCCCAGGCTGCTTCAAGCCCCAATGTCCAACCTGGCCTTGGGCACTGCCAGGGATCCAGGGGCAGCCACAGCTGCTCTGGGAATACCAGCCCAGCCCCTCCCCACCCTCCCAGCCAGGAATTCCCAATTCCCAATATCCCATCCATCCCTGCCCTCTGGCACTGGGAAGCCATTCCCTGTGTCCTGTCCCTCCATCCCTTGTCCCCAGTGCCTATCAGTAAATTGTCTCAGCCATTAATTATAGTCTGTGTTATCTACAGTTTCTTTTTTAATTTTCTTCTGCTATATTTTCCTCTTTTAATTTCTGGAAATTGAAATCCAGTCCTTCCAGTCCTGTTCTGCTTTTCTTGGTGAGTCAGAGCATCCCCAAGGATCAGGTATCTCCTCCCCATACTTGGGGAGAACCCGTGTGCAGCCGACCCTCAGCGATGGGTCTGTGTGTGTGTTTATCTCAGGATGGATGGTAAATTCCATGCTGTCAGGCTGAGAAACACGGCAAAACTTGGAGAGGGGAAGACCTGCCCTGGGTTGCTGTTCTTGTTTTCCTGGAGAGTTCCCTTCCAGTGTCACAGTAGGAGTAAGATCACCCATCAGCTACAGCCCAGTGTACAGCACAGCCAGACTTCCATCCTCCTGGGCTGGAGAGCAACACACAGAGCTGGGAATATTCAGGTTTATTATTTGAAATATGCCCATGAGTTTGTACAATGTAATGATTTGAAAATACCATTAATTTCCAAATGTGCTGCCTCCTTGGAACACAGGGAAAAAGAGAAACAAGAAAAAGAAGAAGATTTAACAAATGCAATTAATCTGGAATTGCTTGGCAGGGTAGAATCGCCATTGATGTATTTAACAAAGAACTAATTAAACCAAAATGCAGGCTGAAATAAAAGATGTTATGTAATGCAAATAGGGCTGATTAAAAACTGTAGCCTCGAGAACTCAGCCTGTGTAGATAAATCACAGACACGTGTACGTTGTGTAGAGATCAGGCTTTAACAGAATTCCAGTCCCAGACGCGACCACATTTTTCAGTGGAAAAATGTCCTTTGGAAGGCATTCAGCCGCCAGTATTTGAATGAAGTGCACTCCAGCGGGGTTCTGGGTGTGGGCTGGATCCACGCCTGCACTGGCAGGGGAAGAGCCCGGCCTGGGGGAGGGAGCAGCTCACGGGCTCCTTGGGGCTCCGCAGCACATCCCCAGGGTCCTGCCCAAGCCACCCGCCGTCTGGTCAGGTAATTGTGGGGCTGACGGTGTTTCTGCAAAGGGGAAAGAGCCTGCAGGGAAGCAGGAGAGCAGTAACTTGTCAGCAAGGCAGTTCCTGTGGGTTTTGGAGCTTCGCTCAGGGCACCCACAATGCGGCTTTTCAGTGCCCCATCTGACACCGCTCACACCCGGCTCTGAGGCTGGCTTCATCCTGCAGCACTGGGTTTGCCCCAGGCTGCCAGGATCAGAGGATCCATGCCCTGTTTCAGTCCCATCCTGAGCCACGACCAGCTTTCAGGAGGCTGGAAGGACACCAAGGGGAAGGTGGAGTCCGGCTGAGGCAGCGGGTTCACCCCGGAGCTTGCTGGCTGCTTGGGATGCTCCACACACGGCTCTGGGGACACTGTGGGGGCTGCTTGGGGGGCTGATGGCCCATCCTTCCCCTCACCTCCTGTTCTTCCCTGCCTTTAGTTTTACTGATTTATGTTTTTCTCCTCTCCCCTACAGAACAACCCTGTGCTTAAGCAGAACTTCCTCGTGTCCCCCACCCCAGATCCCACTCCCCTTGTGGCAGCTGTGGGCCAGGACACATCGGCCGCTGCCCTCTCTGCCCTCAGCACTGGAACTCTGCACAGCACACACAGCTGGTTCTCACTGCCTGCTCTCAGGGTGTTGGTGTAAAATGTTTAGAAAACCCCAAATACAGTGAACAACTTCCTGTCTGTGTTCACTGCAGTGTCTGGAGTCAGGCATTCCCTGCTCAACACACACTGCCAGTGTGGATGGTGTGAGACTCATCCCCTGTTCCAGGGTCAGGGGGGTTATCTGGAACACCTCTGGCAGAGAGGACATGGAGAAAATGTTGAATTTCAAAGACAAAGATAATACAAACCTTCTGGGGGTGGTGCAACGCAACAGGAATGGATCAAGTTCAATCCCCTGCTCAGCTCAGCTCGCGCTTGTCTGTGTTTGTAATTTCAGCTCAGAGGATCTCTGGATTTGATGTTTCGACTCACTGCACCCAGGCCACAGAATCAATATGAATTATCAGTAATTTTCCAGGGGTGGATAAACGTCATCGTGATGTGGAACTAACCCTTGCCTTGTCCCTGCTTGCTGGGTCAGCAGTGTTTGTTTTAGGCCTCAGAGGTCACAGTGGTGTGCTGCTGCACGGCGACTCGGCCGGGTGCCCCTGGGGAGGTGAAGCAGGAGGTGGCACCATCAGTAAATGGTTGTAGAGACCTGTCAAGGCAGGGCAAGGGCCTTGCAGTGGCACCTGGGCACACACACAGCCTCGAAGCAGATGTTGCCACGCGGTGATGTTTGATTTGTCCCACAGACGGCTCTCGTATCCCCAGGGCAGCCCCTGTGCCAGCTCCTGTCCCCTGCCTGGGGACAGTCAGAGCCTCGGCCCCAGCCCCAGTGCTGCTGAGAGCTGGGTGCTCCGGGCTTCACCCTCCTCTGTGTCCCAAGAGGGAGCTGAGCTGGCTTGGCCTTGGGCAAACCCAGGGGTGGGGGAGAGCTCCGGGGGAGGGAGGGCAGGAGGGGACCCATCCTTTCAGCCAGGGTGGAGCACTGGGTTGTCCCAGGTCTCAGATCCCTGCGGGAGGCTCCAGCCTTGCTCCTGGAGCAGCCTCCCTGCAGCACCACGGCGTCACTGAACACTCAATAAGCAGCTTCAGGAGCCAGCTGATATTGAAGGACTGAGGGGATATTTAACCTGAAACTGGAGTTCAACTACATCAGACTGCTTATTAAAAATGAATGGATTCATGGATCATGTTCCTTGTGATGTGATGCAGTAGTAGAAACACGTCTGTCTTCTGCCCTGCTCTTTTCTCCATTTGGTCACTCCTCTGTTTCTGTGTAGTGAAAATACACTTGTTTTGCTCTTTCACCCAAATTCTCCCCTTACTGATTCCTCTTCAGACAGAAAATCTGAAGTCTGAAGACCTTTAATAAAGAAAGGAGGCAGCTTAGTGAGAGCAGCTCCTTGGTGATCCTGGGCCCCAGATCCCGTGGAAATTCCCCGTCGCAGCTGCTTTAAGTGCACCTGTACTCTTCAGGTCCACTTATCCTTTCTCTTTTGTCCACCTTTCATCCTGATGGACATTTCAATTTTGAGCCCCTGGGCTGGGGCTCATGTCCTGTGTCGCTGCTGGCCCCAAGACAGAACAGGTTCAGGTGCTGTCAGCCTGTCACTGGTCCTGTTCACGGGGCCATTCCAGCCACAGGCAGAGTCATTGGCTGAGGAAACTCTGCTCTGGTGTGACTGAAATACAAAACATGGGCTTTGGCACAGCAACATCCTAGCTGCACTTCATTATCCCTGTTCCAATTTAGTCTGCAAAAGCAAAGTGATGGGCAGATGTAGAAGATACCCAGTTCTGGTAGCATTTCCTCACAGAAATGTATGACTCAGCTCTCCATGTCCCAGCTTGATGGGACACTTTGCAAGATCACTGTTAATATCATTTGGTAGGTCTTCTGGTACAAGGTTCAGTGTTTTGCTACTGAAGTGACAGTAAGGGAAAGGAAATATTTTTCCAGAGGTGAAAACTATTTAAATCTCAGATTTCTATGTTTTTGTAATACAAATTTCTCATAGATTAAACATTCCCAGTCCTACCCAGGCTGATTCCTGGCTGTCACCAGTCTGCAATCACAATTCGCACAACACTTTTTCCTTGGTTTACTCACATCACTCAGGTTGGAAGATGTGTTCCACAGTCTGCAGAATTTGCAGATGAAAATGACCCAGGGGTGCCTTAAGTTGTGCCCTGTGCTCTGTCCCCATCAGCAGGGCACTGGCACAGCTGGTTCCTGTAAAAGTCAGTGCACGTGCTGCTGGCACTGGCAGAGACTGGCTCTGCTGCAGAGTACCTGTGGTGAACACTGGGAATCGTCGAGGAACAGCATCACAGAACCATTTAGGCTGGAAAAGCCCTCTGAAACCAACCCTTCCCCCAGCACTGCCAAGGCCACCAGTGACCCCTGTCCCCAAGTGTCACAACCACATGGCTGTTAAACCCCTCCAGGGATGGGGACTCCACCTCCTCTTGCTCCTTTCTTTTTAACCTCTCCATTTAGCTCCTTTCCAAGGGAGATGTTGTGCCTGAGTCTTTTGCTTGGGACTGTCTTCATAGGTGCTGTGGGTGCCTGCTCCTATTAGAAATGGTGTAACAAATCCAAATTATGTGCAGCCCTTCATCAACTCTGGGCTGGAGCAGGAGCCTGCTTTTGTTTTTTCCATTGCTTTTTGATTTTTTAATTTGTTTTGGTGAGATGAAATGTAGAAAGAAGAAAGTGATCCTAAAGGAATTATGACTCATGGAGATTAGATAAATAAGACAACTATAAAAGCCATGCTAAAAAGCAGTTTTGCATACAAGTCCTAAAAACTGTCTGGTGGTTTGTAATTCCATCATGTGAAGGCAAAGCTGTTCCTGAGACAAAGATTTGGGTAATAAGTATGCGCTCAAATTTTAGTTAAGAAAATAATATGTCCTGAGGGTACATATTCCTGCAATCATTTCGCATGCATGCCGTGTTCCTTCAGAGACGAGGAGCTGCTGTTATGTGACAGCTGACTCCATAAACTCGGAAAATTAATAAGAAGATGTTCTCGGAGCATGAGCTTTATTGGGCAGGCCAGGCTGCTCGGCCGAGGGGGATGCTGAGGAGCCGGGGGCAGAGCTGTACCCGGATCCAATGGGGACGCTGAGCGAGCACCCCGCATGCACAGCCAGCGTCCACCAGGCTTGGGGTGCAGCAAAACTGGGACTTTGATAACAGGGAGAATGATGGATCCTCAGGGAAATCACACACACAATTTGTTCACCAGTTTTGTTGCTGAGATTTTGTCCAAAAAAAAAAAATTTGAGCTCTGCTTAGCAAATGCTTTTGTTATTCCAGTAATGGTTTTTGTGGGAATTGAACAAAAACCAAGTGACAGGAGTTAAATGGCAACTTCAGAGCTGGTGGTTATTGCCTCAAAAGGAAAAGGGGTCTCGGGTGACCCTTTTGCTTTCGAAAACTCTGCTGTTGGCTGCGTTGGATCCATGGCTGAATAAAACATGATTTGGATTAAGTGAAGCACAAACCTCTGCCCAGGACCCCTGGTCTGGGGGACCTGTTGGAGGGTCCTGCCAGGGCTGGGCACTGCTCTGCTCCGGGAGGAGGCAGAGCAATGACGTGCTGCAGGCCGTGGGACCCTCCCCTGGTACATCGGAACGCCGAGGGCAGGGTCGTGTCCCAGTGTCCCCATGGGGACCTCATGCAGTGGGACTGAAGTGGGGGGAGCCTGTGCAGGGACTCAGCCCCAACACTGCTCTGGACACAGGGGACACCATCTGTCCCATCCTGGCTCAGCACTGGAGCTTGGGTGGCACTGGACGGGGAGCAAAGCCATGAACTGGGCTGGCCCCGGAGCCCTGGGCTGTGTTCCCCCAGTGCCACTGGGGAGGTGACCAGGTGGGCAGAGCTGGGCACGAGCCCTGAAAACAGCGTTACAGAGACACGCCCAGCTGCGGGTTATTTTTGTGGCTTTTCTCCTGGAGTGCTTGGCTGTTGGACACGAGGATCTGCTGCAGCAGGAAAATCAATACGATTTCCATGCCCTCGGCTCCAGCCCCTCCGGAGGGGCTGAGCCCCATCGCTCACAGGTAGTGCTGCATTGCAGGTGGAGGGGAACGTCCAGGCTGCAGCGGAAATCCCGCGCTGGAGAGAAGAGGGCTGATAAAAAACCAGCCCAGATCATCATGAAAGCCATTTCCAAAGGCAGGAGCTGCTGACCTGAGTCTGCAATTACCAGGAGGACAAAGGGTTAAAGATTAGCGGCTGTTAACGAGGTTCCTCTCTCTAAGCAGCTTCCCATCGCTGTGCTCCGGCTGAGGGCTGTGGGCAAGGGAAGCAGTTTGTGCCTTGGATAGGTGACCTCTCCTCCTGAGCCTGGGTTTGGATAGTAGCGCACCAAACCCTGTGCGGACTCAGGGCCGGGATTCCCAGGGAGCTGCACTCCTGCCTGGGCTGGGGGAGCTGGGGAAGCTCCTGGTGGGCAGGTACCCCTGGGGAGAGGAGACGGTGGGGGAGTCGTGGCTCCAAATCAGCTTGTGTTGCGTTACCAAGTGAACAGGAAATATTTCTTCTCTCTTCTCCGTTTCTCCAAAGAGTGACGTGCCTCAGGCTCTGGAGAACGCTCGCCTGCTCAGGGTGTGCCTTGTACAGAGCAGCAGAGGGGCACTGGGGTCATTTCCCCAGGTTTGCCCCCATGCTTTTACACCTTTCCGTTTCTTCACTGCTCTCAGCTGCTCTGCAGCTCCGGGTTATGTTGGGAATATAGCACAGGCCAGATGTGTTTTCCTTGCTCTCTTTGTTACCCTGCGGCTGGCAGGGAGTGGGAGCCCTTGTCCCCCGAGTGATGGACAAAACAGGCACTAACTCTGTGTCCACTTGGTGTGGAGAGCAGCACCCTGCAAGCCTCATTTCCTGGAGCACTTGACTCCTCTTCAGGTGATTTTCTGAGTCTTTATTAAATTCTGATTCTGATTATCAAAGAGAAGAATCCAGGTAGGCTTAAATAAACAAGTTGCCCACTCTTTGCTCTGTGTACTCACTGCTGTGAACACCACAGACACTTCAAGGATGTGAGATGTGTCTCAGGCCTGTCTGGGCCTCTCTGCATGGCTAGGCCTGAATATTTAAAAAATAGATTTACATATGTTAAACTATTCACTGTTTCAAATGCAAATACATTTAACCATAAAATTCAAGTGGCCACTAAAGATCTTGATGGATCTGGGGACGTTCTGTCCAGATTTCCAACACTTCTCACTGTACCAAAGTCCACTCTGCTTCCAACCCAGGGGTCAGTAATGCCTTTGCCACCCAAGGCATTTTCAGCCCTTTGGAGGAAAGAAAAATACAGGATAATCCCTGCATGGGGTAGTGATGGGAGTAGAGACAATCATGCTGCAAACTGCTGCAGCTTTCCACGAGAGCTGGGGCAGAAAGGCTGGGGTGGAACAGGACAGGACAGCTGGAGCCTGGAGAGCTGCAGGTTCTGCACAGGAGGAGTGACTTGGCACCACCTGCACCGCTCCCTGGATGCTGGGTACTCCTTCCTGGGTGCTGGGTGTGCCTCCTGTGGGGATGGGTGCCCCTCCTAGGGTGCTGGGTGCCCCCTGTGTTCCCTGTGGGCAGCCACAGAACCACCATTTTTTAACTGAACCTCATTTTTCCCCGCTAACAGCATATTTTAATTGTGTTGTGAATTTATTTGGCTGCTTTTATAGCTATCGCTGTGCCAAGGACCAGATAGGAGCCTCAGAGTCTCTTCATAGAATCATGGAATCCCAGGTGGGAAGGGACCTCAAGGATCATCTGGTCCAACCTGTCTTGGCCCAAGCACAGTCTGGACAGGAGGGCCCAGCACCCTGCCCAAGCTGCATCTGAAAAGGGTCCAAATCCAAAAGCATTTTCCAGACTATTGATGCAGTGTTTTGGAATGGCCAGAACCAGCTGATGAATTTCTGTAGTGGATTTCCACAGTGAATTTCTGGATCTCCTCTCAGAGCCCGTGGCTATGGACCCAGGCAAAGTGAGCAGCGTTCCTTTCCCACGGGATGCAAACCATAACCTAACCCCAAATGGCTCCTGAAACATTCCCAGGGTGACAGCAGCTGCTTGGCAGCTGGATTCGTCACGTGTGAGGGTGGTGCTGTTTGGTTGTGCCACCAAGCTGCCAGTGCTGGCTGTCAGAGTGTGCCCGGATTTGGGGGGTGGCTCTGGGCTCCTGCAGGGCTCAGCCTGATCAGAATGCAGCTCGTGGCATGGCCTCTCTCCATGAGGGAGGCTCGTCTTCAGCCAGCCATCCCTCAGTGACTGCGGGAGACGAAGATCAGGCCAGGAGAAGTGGTTTGCAAGCCACATGTGCCCCCAGGTCAGCCGCCAGACCACTAGGAAATATTTATCCATCATCTGTATCGCAGAAAGGGGATGCTGCAGCCATGAAAATTTGTAAACTGTCATTTACAGCAGCCTCCTACCTTCCCTGAGGTGATGGGTATCACCATGAAGAGAGAATTTATCAGATTCACACTTCTAACTCACCATTACTCATCTTCCTTTCTAATTCCAAACCCCATGTCCTGATTTGAAAAATGGAAAAGTCAACAGGGCTGCAGTGTCCACCTGCTGCTGCTCCTTTCCTTTAGCACCTCTCATGTGGAAATGCGGATTTTCAGCTGAATTACAGCTCATCAGGTGTGGGTGTGCAACAACTTCATTTATTTATCTCAATTCATCAGAAGCCAGCAGTACATGAGATGGCAATAACAGGCCATCCACCAACGCCTGTGTTTGCCGTAGTGGCTCAGTGGTTGCTGCAGAACTCTGAGCTGTTCCTGGAGCCACGGGGTGTCCTGAGTAGGAAGGGACCCACCAGGACGCTAAAACAGAACCACGGAGTCATTTATTTTGGAAAAGCCCTGGAAGACCATCGAGTCAAACCATTCCTCAGCCCTGCCAAAGCCACCACTGCCCCATGTCCCCAAGTGCCTCCCACACAGCTTTGAAATCCCCCCAGGGATGGGAACTCCACCCCTGCCCTGGGCAGCTGTGCCAGGGCTGGACAGCCCTTTCCATTAAGAAATTTTTCCTCATATCCAGTACAAACCTCCTCTGGTACAACTTGCAGCCAGGACAGGCAGAACATAAAATTTTTAGCTAAATGCTAAGCTGAGGAGCCTGACTCTTTGTATTTTTTTGAGTGGTATTTCGCCCCACTTGGTTGCTCCTTTTCCACGCAGTGACACATTCCATGATTGCCCCTGAGCAGTGCTTTGGCCAGAGCCTGACCTGGATCTTGCTGGGAGAGGTCGGGGTGGGTTTGTCACGATTGCTGCTTGGAAACCAGAGGGGTTTGTGCTTTCTCTTTGTAGGTGCACATTGCTCCTGCTCCCAGGACAGCGGCTGAGCTCCATAAAGCAGAAACTCAGGTGTGACCACTCTCTTTCCCAAGGTCAAAATTCGCTGCCTGTAGATGTATTTCAAAACCCGTATCTCCCTGGTTTTACTGCTCCTTCTTCCTCACTCAGCCTTCCTGGCACCAGTGATGAAATAAAGTCCTGGAACAGAAGTCTAAAATACTAATATATATATATATATATTTCAAGATCTGTGGTCTGTATATTTTCTTCTTCTATACACAGAAGGAGAACTGAACAATGCAATAATGCTGCCACAGAAATATATTTTAAAATGTATCAATTTTTCGTCCATCTAAATATTTGTCTGTTACCTAATCTTGCATTTCTTTACTCCCTTGAAGATGCAGGGCTACTTATAATTTACATATTGTGCTTTCCGTTTTCTATTAATACATCTCTGCAAAGGAAACGTATTATGAGAGAAACGGAGCAACCTGTGAAAGCTTTAACATCTGCCCCAGCGAAGTTCCCATCACACCCAGCATCTGTTTCACCAGTGTAAGGACACAATGAAATCTGCAGGGTATTGTCCTATTTGAATTTTAATATCTTTTCATTTCTTGTTTCTCCCTTGTTTGCTTGTTTTTGAAAGAGTCGGCGGCACACAAACATGGGGCTGTAAATGAGAAAGTGAAAGATTTGTCAATACTTGCACTCTCAGGGGACTGAGGTTCTTTAATTTTAATTACACTTAAGTCAGGCTCCCCACACACCCTGTGCTGGATGTTTTTCTCTTCCTAATATTATATAGGGAAAAATGCAGCAGCATCTGGTGCCTTCCTGACAGGTTCAATTGATTGCAGCGGGAATGAGAAGCAGGGCTGGTCTGGAACAAGCTTTCATTGATTGCTGGATGGCATTGACTGCATGGGGAATTTGAAACAACAGCAGGTTCAGGAGCCAGAGCCAAAAAAGTAAAAAAGAAGCTGATGTTGGAGTTTCCAAAGGGTTTTGTCCCAGCTTTGCATTTTACCATATTTCAGTGATGCAGCAGGCATGGGGATGGGATTTTTATTGTTCCTTTTATTTTGTTTTAAATGATATATTTTAAATTTTAACTAAAATTAAAACCAGGTTTGCCAAATTTACCAACAAAATTGATATGTGATAAAAGGGCTCTTTTTTTTTTTTTTTCCTCAGAAATACTGCACTTCTGACCAAAGTGATTAGATAAAGGACATTATCTTCCCTACTATCTGTGCTGGCTAAATCCTCAGAGCATCTGAATGAATCAAGAAGCTTAAAATCTATTGTGTGATTTTATCACGGAGTACCTATTGTGTATCAAGTATCAATATATACTCTTGTGCATCAAGGATCTATGGTGTGATTTTATCACAGTGTGGCTCGGGATGTGTCAGGTCCTCCCTTTTGTCCCCAGAGTTTAACAGAAATGGAGGAAATCATCGATGTTCTCTGTTCACATGCACCTGAGCAATTGCTGTGCTGGGTGCCTGCATTTGGAGGGGATGCGCAGCTCGAGGGAACCTTGACATCGCTGCAGCCTCGTAGGAGAGGCTCAAAGGCANGCCCTGGGGAACAGCAGTGACACCCTTTTAAATTCTCCCACTCCTCCAGTCAGTTCCAAAAGGTGGTTCAGGGGAATCCTCATGGCATTTTTTACCAGTGAAGAACAAGGGCCTGGAGTGACAGGACACAGGGAATGGCTTCCCAGTGCCAGAGGGCAGGGATGGATGGGATCTTGGGAATTGGGAATTCCTGGCTGGGAGGGTGGGGAGGGGCTGGCACAGGGTGCCCAGAGCAGCTGTGGCTGCCCCTGGATCCCTGGCAGTGCCCAAGGCCAGGTTGGACATTGGGGCTTGGAGCAGCCTGGGACAGTGGGAGGTGTCCCTGCCATGGCAGGGGTGGCACTGGATGAGCTCTAATGTCCCCTCCATTCCAAACCAGTCTGTGACTCTGGAATTCTAAAGGAAGGATCGGCTCAGAGCTGGGACTGTCCTGGGCTCTGGTCAGGCCAGTGACACTGCGCAGTTCTTGAATCCTGAACATCTGTACGGATCTGGGACTTTGCCTCCATGGAAATGTTGAACAACTCCATGAGCTGGTCTGTGGATTCAGGACGATGAGGGAGGAGGCTGGCTGGATTAAGATCTGTGATTCTGGCTGTAACTAGCGGTGATAGAAGCTCGAATGGATGTTGTGTGCATTTTTATTATATCGTTTTCTGAAGTACCACTATTAAAAATATGACATCCATTGTACATTCCAGCAGAAGATGTGTGTGCTATTGATTTCTTTGTGCTTACCTTAGAACTGTTTATTCTGTGTTATCTTTTCAATGAAAATGAAGATACAGAGAATCCAATGTGATTCTTTACTGCAGTGAAAAATACCCCTCATCCTTTGAACCATCACAGACTGACATCCCACATCCCAATGTTCTTATCTTGCATTCTAGTCTGAAATGTATTAGTGTAGGATAATAATGGCTTGTTTTTTCACAGGATACACATAAAAGGAAATGTATAAGCAACTTTCACTTCATTATCGCTCTGCCATTTCAGCTGTGAATGGTCCATAGCAAAAGGAAACCAAGACTTAAGAAACAATAATTTTAATTTCTGTCCTGCTTTCTTTTCCAGTTTTATGCTTCTTCCACTCATTAAAAACACCACTTCTCATTTTCTAGGGAGAAAGATGTGCTAATATTTCATATTTGTCCCTGCACTGAGCAAAGCATTGGCTGGCATTACACTGAGGGGCAAGGGACCTCTGCAATGCCCTCCCCGTGCTGCATTGGCACAGCCCCAGCACCAACACGGCCTTTGGGGGATGCCTTTGGGGATGTCATTGGGATGTCACTGGGGATGCCTTTGGGGATGTCTTTGGGGATACCTTTGGGGATGCCTTTGGGGATGCCTTTGGGGATGTCTTTGGGGATACCTTTGGGGATGCCTTTGGGGATACCTTTGGGGATGTCTTTGGGGATACCTTTGGGGATGCCTTTGGGGATACCTTTGGGGATACCTTTGGGGATGTCTTTGGGGATGTCATTGGAGATGTCATTGGAGATGTCATTGGGGATGTCATTGGGGATGCCTTTGGGGATGCCTTTGGGGATGTCATTGATGATGTCATTGGAGATGTCATTGGGGATGTCTTTGGGGATGCCTTTGGGGATGCTCTTCTGCAGTTGGCTCAGGTGGGAATGACCCCAGTGCTGCTCATAGCTGAGCAGGTTGGACTGGAGCAACCAAGGGACCCAAAATCACACGTCTCACACACACACAGGGGCAGGGATGTGTCCTGTCACATGCTCCAAGTCCTGGAGAGGTGACATCCAGGGTCTTCCATCACACTGGGGTTTGTGATGAGCTGGGCCAGTGCTCGGGCATGGATAACCATCCTTCCAAGTTCCTGATTAAACACTGCCCTTTCCTCACAGTCAGGTTAAATAAATTTGTCCCCTTAGAAAAGAGCCTTTTCCCGGTCTATTCTCATGCAAATATCGAACCGTTGGCACTCTGGCTGCAGGAATATCGGGTGTCTCTCTCACAAAAGGCTCCTTAGTTCTGTCCCTCTCCAGGCTGTCCCCGGGGGCCGTGGGGGCTGCTCCCTGTGCCGGGGGTCGGGAGGGCAGGAGAGCTCCTGCCTGGAAACCCTCCACCCGGGAGACACTCCCCTCTTCTGAGGGGAGGGCGCCGATCCTTGGGCTGGGTGTGTGGAAAATTCTGTCCAAGGAAGAGAGCTGGGAATCTTTCTCCCAGTTTAATGACTGAAGTTGTTTGGCTCTTTATTTATTAAGACATTTGCATGCGTGAGTCCCCCAGTCCTGCCTGTATTCCTTAACAGCCACTCATTGTGGCCAATTTCTGACTGTTATGGTTATTTCCTGTCCTTGTTCCTCTTTCCAATTTCTAAATTCCACCTGAAGAGCTAATTTTCGATTTTCTGGTGGCAGGTTCTCAAACAGCTTTTGTATCCATGACTTGGCAGTGCTGGGTTTCTGGTTGGAGCCACTGATCTCAGAGGGCTTTTCCAGCCTCAGTGATCCTGTGATTCTATTCCTGGCTGAGGAGCAGAGCAGGATGGGCTGCAGAAGCTGGGGCCGGATCCTTGCGAGGTCTGGGAGCTGGCGGTGGGGAGCACGGATGAACACAGGAGGGGAGATGGGTCAGGTTGCTCTGCCCAAACGAGGCCGTGCAAAGGCAGATCCTGCGAGGTGGGACAAGGATTTTTATCGTGCCAAGGTCCTCCTTTGCACAACTGGCTCAATTGGGGAGGGATCGGGACATTCACAGGGAGGGCTGAAGGTTTTTGTCCCTTCCGATGGGGCACAGCCCCGCTGATGTGAGAGGCAGCTGCCATGGCTTAGAAGGTGGCAGAATCTAGAGGAGGTGTAGCAACACCCTTTAGCATCATTCCACCCTTCGGGTTTGGAAAACGTTTAGAATTTTTGTTATTTTTCATTTTTTGTGGTTTTTTGCAAATTCTTTTGCCCTCATCCCCGGAAATGCCCAAGGCCAGGTTGGACACTGGGGCTTGGAGCAGCCTGGAACAGCAAAAGGTGTCTCTGCCCATGGCAGGTGGTGGAGCTGGGTGAGCTCTGGGGTCCCTTCTAACCCGAACCAGTCTGTGATTCTAAGATTCTATGATTAAAAGCCCTGACAGTTGCACATCTGGCTTGGAATGGTCTGACACAGAACTTTCAAAGTACGCCAGAAAAGACCATTGTTGGATTTTAAATTTTGCCCCTCCCAGAGGTGATAGTAGAAGGAATCCTGTGTGAGAGCCCAGCCCCGGGCCTGGGACATTTCTGGAGCCAGACATCAGTGACTCTTTTTATTTTCAGACTTGGCTCTTCCATTCCTGTGTTCACTTTTTTTAGTGTTTTGCCATTGTGTGTAGCAGTTGAGCAAGCACGAAGAACTTCTTCGTAAGGTAGTGTAGGAAATTATTTATTTTCTTTGCAAAGGAGTTCAGCTTATTTTAGTGAGCTACTGGGTCATTTGGAAAATAAAGTTCTGGGCAAATGACTCGTCAGAAGGACTGATGAGGATTGTGAAGCTGTAAAACACAGCAGCTCCTGTTCACAGGCAGCTGAAGGTGAGAAAAATTTCTCATATGCCTCACAGTTATTAAAATATCAAGTATCCTTCCCTCCCAATTATGTAACCCCTGTGCCACAAGGGCAAATTATTTTAATTATAGGATTGTTGCATGTTCAGAGAATTTCTTTTGAAAATAAAATAAGCTGAAATTCAGGCATTACAGAGGGAAAGAAAAAGGTTAATTGCTCTGAGCTAGAGACTTGTGCTGAGGGAGGTGGGATGCTCGGAGAAAATTCAGCAGGTCTGGCAAGAAACCCTGAACTCCAGTTAAATACAGGTTAGGTTGATTCAGTGCTGGCTTCTTACAGTTATATTATATTATTGAGAGAAAAGGGTCATTAGTGGCTGGAGTGCAAATGATGGGAAGAGAAAGGGAAAAGAACATTTTTGCAGCTGGAACAGAGATGAGAAATGTCACCTGTACCTGAGGGCAAGCGGTGCCAAGGTCGTGGTGCCCCAGCCCCAACGCTGGTCACGGTACCTAGCCTGGGTCCGGGTTTAATTTCACATTCTGGGGCTTTGGAGCCTCTTACCCAGCCCATGGGTGCAGGTATGTTCTGGTCTGACACTTCCAGGTCGATTTGATGAGAGCCAGGAGAAGGCCTCCTGCCTGGGCTGGTGCTGAGGGAATGATCCTGCTGCAGGAGAGAGGGATGGGGAAGGAAGGGAGCACCAAGAGAAGCGCGCCTTGGTTTGCTGCTCTCTCCTGGGGGCTGTGAGTGACCGTGGCCAGCTGAGGGTCATGGTGCTGGTGATGTCACTGCCAACATCCCTTGGCTTTGGAACGTGATCTCCGAAGGACGTGTTTGGGCACAGGATGAGCAGAGAGGATTCAGAGAATCAAAAGCAATTTGAAGAGGGCAAAACCACGAAGATCTCACAGGCGCAATCAAACAAATGGGCTCACCCTGGTTGTAAATGTGGCTGTCACAGGCACTGGGTCTGGCACGAGGGCCTGAGGCTGTGACCCTGCTGGAGGCTGGCAGGGAGTCACGGGCAGGAGCAGCCCTTGCAGCTCAGACGCTGCAGACAGATGGATATTGGGGCCTGTGGGGACGAGTCACACCAGAAAGTCCAGAAGTTTCTCGCTGTCCCCTTTCATGTGATGAAATATCCTTGTCAGACAATGGATCCTTTATAATCTGTCTCCTTTGCTACACAGGGGAACAAGAATTGTATGGAAATGTTATCCAGATAAGCTGAATGAAACTAAAAGGGGTTTGCAGTTACACTGAAATCTTTCTCCTTCAGACGATGAATCACAGTTTAACCAGAAGAGAGGATTAAGCTAATATCTTTTGGACCAGTAATGTGTTTCAAAGGGCACACAAGCCACCGAGGTCTCCAGTGACTCTTTGTCTTACTTTTATTAAATACTTCATCACTCTACAAAACACCTCAGAGCTTGTTACAGCTGAAGGCAACTTTAAAATATGATAATATAATGCAGCACAATGACATATCCATTTTACATCTCTCCATTCAGGCTGCAGAACAAGGACACACATAACTGATGTGTTTAGGTGTCTGGGAACTGCTCCTCATTCCCAATCCCATTTGGCTGTTCCCTTGATGAGACCCTTCAGAAGGAAGTTTTACAAGGCACTCAGTATTCCAGGAATGTTTCTTTCCTTTCCAGGTAAATAATTTGCAAATATTGCCCAATTTTTGTTGGAGCGGTATATTCTATGCACAAGGAGATGCCAGGCTGTAGTCTGATCACAGAACGGCTTGGGTGCAAAGAGACCTTAAAACTCATCTCATTCTACCCCTCTCCGTGGGCAGGGACCCCTTCCAGCAGACCAGGTTGCTCCAAGCCCTGTCCAGCCTTGCCCGGAACATTTCCACTCCTGTTTCAGGTGGAGGGGTTGATCCAGGCAAGCCCCAAACTGCAGCAGGTGGGCGAGGCACGGCCACTCGGGGTGGGGATGCTGGAGCTGCTCGGGGCAGGGACTGGGGCACGGTGCATCCCCACCCCGAGCCCTCGGCTGCTGCAGCAGCCCTGCTCCAGAGGCTCCTCAGCTCCAGAGGCTCCTCAGCTCCCGGCTCAGAGCGCAGCCAGCTCTCATCTCCTGCGGCACCGGGGCGTGAAGGGCTGTGTCCTTCTGGGAGTGCTCCTGCTGATGGCCCGTTCTCTCACAGCCTTGACAAACACTCGAGAACTCGCACACACGAATCAAGACCGAGGCACGGGAAAGCAGGACAGGCCTGCAGGCAGAGCAGCTGACATGACTGCTCTCCAGGGACAGTCCAGACAAGTGCAGTACTTGTGGGATTCGCACCTGAATTCATCCATGTCTGTACTCGGATATACACACGCAGATACACAAACACATATTCCTGCAATGCTGCAATAATTCCACAGTTCCCAATGAACTAGGAAATAGTTCTGCTTGGTGAAAACACTTTATTGCAGTGCAGAGCTTTGGATTATTTAATCAAAGCCAGAAACCTTGCTCCACGAGCAGTTTAAACTCCTAAATCTTGATACACCCACTGGAGCTGGCTTTCGTTCCAAAGAGCCGAGGTTTGGAAAGCTTCTATTTTCAGACACAAGTAGGATTTTTTGTGACAAACTCTCACCCTTCCTTGGAAAGTGGCGTCCCCACGTAGGGGAGCAGAGCCATCCCAGCCCCTCTGCCTATCCCCTCGCTGGGGTCTGGGTGTGAGAGAGGCTGCCTTGGGCAGTGCCACAGCATCGTCCTCTCCGGGAATATTTTGGGTACCAGACGCATTCTGTTTCCTACACCAAAAAGTGCTTTGTCACCCACTGGCCATTTTGCTCCCAGCATGGATATGTCCTCATAACTGAGCAGGAGAAATCTTGTAGTGGCGGAAATACATCCTGATGAACAGAATAAAACAAAAGACTATGAACTGTGTCAGGATTCGGGTGGCCAAGTGCAGTCTCAGCAAAGGTTGAACCTTTCCAACACACAGCAGGGCCTTGGAAGGAAACCTTTATTGAAAACTCACCTTCCTGAGGGCACAGCCTGGGTGCCCAGCACGTGCTCAGGCAGCGCCGCAGTCCTCCTCTCTTTGCTGTGAGCTCCCTTTTATCTCAGCCCCATTCCAAGGGAGTCAGACAAAGCCAGGAGCTGAGCTGGAGGAGCTGGGAGAAGGCTGGTGTTCCATGTTCTATATTATCAGAGCGATCGCCATGGAAACGGGAGGATGGGACTGACCTTGTTAGTTTGCCACTGATCCTGCCAGGGCTCAGCCTTCCAGCTCACGTTAAGCTCCTCTGGGACTGGAGATGCACATCTGAAGTTAATAAATTGTAGGGGTAAAAGCCACAGAATTTTGGAAACGTGAAATGCGGGATCTGTTAATCTGCACTTCAGATGTGCTGGCTGGGAAGGGAACAGCTATTTTTGTGCAAATGGTGCACTGAGATATAAAAGGGGTTTGCTGTTAAGTGCACTGTTAATTATACAATTCCCTGGGCTTTCCAGTGCCTTTCTATGGAGGTCTCCAAACGGGAAGATGCTAATCCCTGCTTCCTAGGCCTCTCTCCCACCCTCATGCCCTGGGCAGTGCCTGTGGCAGGGCTCCCATTTGGGGTTTGGGCAGTGACAGGGCTTGGAGCCCTGCTCACCTCTCCCATCGACTTCCCATCTTCCAGCAGCTTTTGTTACTGGGATGAGCCAAGCATCACCCTGAGGGAGAAACTGGGAGTGTCCACATTTCTCCCCTCACACAGACAGGAATTGCTGGTTTAGACTCATTTTAATTCTATCCTGGTGCTGAGACTTGGGGCTCATCCCATTCTCTGCAGAAGTGGCAGCTGTCCTCGGGCCAGGACACCAAGGGGAAGGAGCAAAGGGAGGTCTCTGCTGCAGCGAGGGATGAGGAGCAGTTTGGAAATGCTGAATCTCCTGGAGGACTTAAAAAAAATACATGCACTGGTCCCACGCTGCCTGTTCTGTGGTAGCCTGGCACCGACACCCCCAGGCCAAGATCTCCTGGTTTGGTCTGTGCAGGGACCTGCTCGTGACACTCAGTTCTGTGCAGAGAAAATACAGACAAGAGAGCATCCGAGACAACAAGAGCAGATTAAAAGGATTCCTAAAGGGGGCCTGCAAAGGCTAGAGAGGGACTTTGGACAAGAATCTGGAGAGACAGGACACAGGGAATGGCTTCCCACTGCCAGAGGGCAGGGCTGGATGGGATCTTGGGAAGGAATTCCTGGCTGGGAGGGTGGAGAGGCCCTGGCACAGGGTGCCCAGAGCAGCTGTGGCTGCCCCTGGATCCCTGGCAGTGCCCAAGGCCAGGCTGGACACTGGGGCTTGGAGCAACCTGGGATAGTTGCCATGGCAGGGGAGGGACTGGATGGTCCTGGAAGTTCCTTCCAACCCAAACCATTCTGGAATTCTGTGATTTTGGGAGTCTATGATTACATCAGTCTATGACTCTGTGATTCTGTGATATTGAGCAAAGATTTAATTACATAAAACAACTGTCAAGTCTCAGGAATAATTGATGCACTGAAGTGATGCAGCAGCGTGGGAAGGGCAGCAGGGGAAGGACCCGGCTGCTCCCAGCACTCAGGCTGCACATTCACACCTCTGTTCAGACCCCCGGGCTCTGTTTGCTTGCACAGGCTCCCTGCAGAGCTCACAGCAGGGATTCCCCTCCAGGAACCTGGGTGTTGGTCCCACGGGATCCCGAGTCTCTTTTGATCAGTAACAGTAGCAGTAAAATTCTAAATTCCCTTGCAGACCTGTCCGTGGGCTGGCCACTGCTATCTGAATGAGTCACTTTGTCTCCGTGCCTTGGCTCCAAAGCCTCAGCCTGGTATTTGAGATCCACACGCATGACTGGAAATGTGAGAAAATATTTACAGGGATGAACTTTGTTTTCTGCTTTTTGGCCTGTGTTTACAAGTGCCCTATGCAGCCTTGCACCCAGCTGTTCGATATTATGAAAATGTTACTTTCGTATTTACATGTAATTTCACCTCTAAGTGTCTTGCAGGTTTTATATCTCTTTGCATTATTTGGGCTACTTTACAGGGGTTTTCAAAGAGGAGAAACCTTTTAGCATCCCTTTCATACAATCCATTCACAAGTATTTTGGGTTGGAAGGGAACTTAAAGCTCATCTTGTTCCACCCCTGCCATGGGCAGGCACCTTCCACTAGACCAGGTTGCTCCAAGCCCTTTCCAACCTGGTCTTTTCTGCCATACCTTAATTTTCGTAACAGTTTTTCTTCACAGCCCACAGAGAAAACATTCAGAACAGGCTGAAATAAATGCAGCTGGTGTTTGAGAGGTGACTGCAGAGAACCTCAGCGGGCCAGCACAGTGTGTCTCCAGCTGAGCTCCAGTCCAGGGCTGTGACCACGGCACAGAAAGCTCCCCTGCCTCCAGCGCTGGGAGCTCTGCTGTCTGTGCGGGTGCCTTTGTTTGCCTTCTATTGACAAAGTCTGCTTGAAACTCTGCTTTTCTTGGGCACCGAGCTCTCGTGGGACCTCTGGCACCTCTCTCTTCCTCCAAGGCAGCGGCGGCCTGAGAGGAGCTTTGGTGCTGTCGGAGGAGGTGACCCGGCACATCATCCAGCAGTGACCCAGCACATTGCCCAGCAGTGACCCGGCACACTGCCCAGCAGTGACCCGGCACATTGCCGAGCAGTGACCCGGCACATTGCCCAGCGGTGACCCGGCACATCATCCAGCAGTGACCCGGCACATCATCCAGCAGTGACCCGGCACATCGCCCAGCAGTGACCCGGCACATNAACCTCAGCGGGCCAGCACAGTGTGTCTCCAGCTGAGCTCCAGTCCAGGGCTGTGACCACGGCACAGAAAGCTCCCCTGCCTCCAGCGCTGGGAGCTCTGCTGTCTGTGCGGGTGCCTTTGTTTGCCTTCTATTGACAAAGTCTGCTTGAAACTCTGCTTTTCTTGGGCACCGAGCTCTCGTGGGACCTCTGGCTCCTCTCTCTTCCTCCAAGGCAGCGGCGGCCTGAGAGGAGCTTTGGTGCTGTCGGAGGAGGTGACCCGGCACATCGCCCAGCAGTGACCCGGCACACTGCTGGCACTCTCCCGGGTGGCTGTGCCGCCTGCAGCCACAGCCAGGGGCACGGGGGGAGCCCGGCGCTGTCACGCGAAGTCCTGACAGAGGGAAGGATGTGGCAGGGCAATAAACATTGTCCCTCCTGGCTGTGGGAGGTTGTCAGGCACACAGATATATTTTATAAAATAATATTTTGTCTTCTTTTTGCTGAAGCAGGAAGGTGGGCCTGGTTCACGCGTTTAATTTTGTCTATAAAATAGCACAGGCCAAAAATAGGAGGTTGGCAAGGCATTAGAGAATTTGGTCAAACTTTACTAAACGGTGAAACCTTGTCCAGGAGACAGAGCAATTTATTTCCATTTTTTAAAAAATCAATATTTAATTTTGAAACATTTGCATTTTAAATTTTTCAAAATGAAACACTGAAGTGCTTTACCAAGAAAAGAGAGAGCTCACTAAATTGGCTCTTCTGCACTGATGAAAGCGAACTCAGGTAGACTCTTTCTGGGTTTATTACTATTGCTTTAATTATTGTCAAGAAGATAGAAAGTAATGAAAAAAAAAGTAATTTATTTCCCTAATCTTGCTGGATCTTTCTTAAACTGGAGTTATCTGATAACCCCAAACTTCAGGAGGGCAGTAAAGATGCCGCATTTTCCATAAAATGTTATAGAATCACAGAGTCACTTTGGGTTGGAAAAACCCCAAGTTTTAGAATAAAACCCAAAGCAGTTCCTGCACAAAGCCTTGGTGTTTTGGTTTAGTGCTGGAAGAAGGAGATCTGGCAGCCGGGCATCGCTGGGAGGCTTTTCATGCCCACGGAGATACATGGGAGAGAGAAAGCCGAGACAAAACTGGGAAGAGTTTCCTCTTGATCATATTTGCTCTGTATAGGAGGAATTAGGGCAAATCTGTTGATCTGTCTGGAATGCTCAGACCCTGTGTGAGGAGAAGGAATAATCGTGTTTGAAAAGGGCAGTGTGGGAGTGTAAATGCACAACGCCAGGGAGGAGGCCGTGGTGGATGGAGGCCGTGGTGGATGGAGGCTGTGGAGGATGGAGGCCGTGGAGGATGGAGGCCATGCCAGATGGAGGCCATGGTGGATGGAGGCCATGGTGGATGGAGGCTGTGCTGGATGGAGGCTGTG
>VZRV01004682.1:258192-271425 GCA_013398115.1 Falcunculus frontatus
GGCTGTGCTGGATGGAGGCTGTGCAGATGGAGGCCATGCGGGTGGGGGCCATGCAGATGGGGGCTGTGGTGGATGGAGGCTGTGTGGATGGAGGCCATGAGGATGGGGGCTGATGAGGATGGGGGCTGTGCGGATGGAGGCCGTGCAGATGGAGACCGTGCGGGATGGAGGCCGTGGTGGATGGAGGCCATGGTGGATGGGGGCTGTGGTGGATAGAGGCCATGGTGGATAGAGGCCATGCCGGATGGAGGCCATGCCAGCTGCTCTGTGACAGGAAAGCCGAGCACACAGAGGCGAGGGCCAAACAGAACCGGCTGTGTCCTTTGGCTGGAATGACCGGAATTGCCGGGCGCACACGCAGCGGCTGGGCCGGGGCAGGGATGGAGCCTTCGGGCCGGGCGGTGCAATGGGCACGGCACAGCAGGACAGGGCTCAGTCCCTGCTCCGTCTCACCCACCTGTGGGGTCTCTGCAGTGGAGCCTCAGGGACCTCCTGGGGTCCCTTGTGCCAGCTGAGCACCAGCCCACTGCCCACCCAGTGCCAGGCAGCTCCATCCCTGGAAGTGTCCAAAGCCAGGTTGGACAGGGCTTGGAGCAGCCTGGGATAGCAGCCTGGGATAGGGAGGTGTCCCTGCCCATGGCAAGGGTGGGATGAGATGAGCTTTAAGGTCCTTTCCCACCCAAAGCACTCTGTGGTTCTGCGATTCCCTGCCATGGGGCACTTTGGTCTCCCCTGGTACCCCCTCGCCCCTCACACACCCGCTGAGATGCTGCTGCTGCAAATTGTAGGATGATAGTTTGCTACAGGAGTTCATTTTTCATGCGTAAATGAATTACTTTGTTTCTGTGGTTGTGCAAAACTGTGAGGTGAGCCCATGGTGCAGCCAGGTCAGGATGTGAGTGGCTGAGCATGGAAGTATCTGGGATGTAAGTTCCCTGCCCATAGTGAGCTGATGTTATTTCATCCAAGCAAGAACACAGATAATTCCAAAGAAAAATATTATCAGATATCAGAGTGGGAAACTTTGTGTTAAAAATGAAACTTTTCTTTTCTTTGTTTCTCAGGTATTTAATGAGAGCAGTCCATAGAATCCTAGAATCATTCCACCCTAATCCATCTTCCCGCTATCAGTGGCGCTTCTTTGTGAGAGGGGATAAAAGAGGTTTCAAAGGACGGTGATGCCCTGGGATCCTCAGTCAGAGCCGACTGCCACAGACCTGGAGCAGAAAGCAGCGCACAGGGAAGAGTTTTCCCCACTGTTAATTAAGTAGATTTTTTCATCTGACTACAAGTAACTAAAATTAGAATCACAGATGTGACGACCGAAGGCAGGGCAGGGTTTGCAGTGCCGCGCTCTCTGTGCAGTCTCACCCATCACAGAGTGACCCCGGAGCAGGCCGTGCACCTGAAGCGTTACCTGCAAAGTCTGGATGGGTTTGGTGTGCCAAATGTGGGGGACTGTGGCTGAGAATGAATTTACTGAGACACCCTTACTGGGAGCGTTGCAGTGGAAGTGGGAGTTGGAGATGAACGCCGGGTTTGTCTCGTGCGTGCGTGCACTGAAATGAGTTCTGGATCCAAGCACAGTCGTACGTTCCATTACTGAATCCGCACGGCTCTGATCTCAGTAATAGACTTGACTGGATAATTGCAGACACTCCTTAGCATCGCAGCCTGGCATAAATTAACGTGAGTCAGAGCTGCTCTGCAGGCTGGGAATGGCAGCTACGGCTGGAGAGTGGAGCTGGGAGGCTCTGCAGGAAACGTGGAGCCCCGTGCCCCAAACATCTGCCTGTCCTTGCTGCCCTCCTGCCCGGACACACTGACTGCCACCCTGAGCAAAGCATTTGTGAAATGGCTTTTTTTGCAAAATTTTTGGTAAAATCTTTTTGCAGAATCTTTTGCTCCTTTTTCAATGCAAAATTTATTTAACTACACAAAATATTATTATATACAAATTATTTATTAATCAATACAAAATTTAATACAGAGAGAAATTAACAGAAAAGATGGAAAGCAAAACCCAAAATTAATGTCTTGCACCACATGAAGGGGCTACTAAATTTTTTTTCTTCTAGGAAACTGCTACATTCCATGCAAAAGATTGGTGAAGCGAAATATAAAAAACCCCTTTAAATAATTTGAGCATTTGTTAACTGAAGATGTTCCTCTTTTATTTAAAATGCATTTTTTCATAAAGATAAGGCAGAGCTGAGAAACGAAACAGGTATTTTTGATTTCTGGATATGAAATATTTGGTTGGCTCATTCCACTGCCCCCAGGTCAGCACTGGCCCACGCCAGCCTGGAGCTGGGATTCAGCCCTTTGCAGCCTGCTGTGGGATTCCGGGCTCACTTCGGTGGTGCAGCTCAGAAAGCTTCGCTCGCTGGGATGGGCGAGAGGCGCAGAGCTGAGCCTGGTGAGACACAAACTCCCGCACAGGCTCCACACGTGCAATTTTGAATGAACACAGTTAAAACTGAAGATACCAGGCAGGGCATTGCTGATGTCTCTTTCAGTCGCGTTTGAAAACTCCCCCATCCCCAGCGTGCTTGGCACGGTTCAGCTCAGCAGGTGAGATCCAAACACAGTCACCGTGGGGCTGCTGCAAGAGGTTCAGGCTTTAATCAGAGATTTCCAGTTCTCTTCCTTTTGCAAACAAATTAGAGCTGAAGTAGTGCAGAAGCCTCCAGCACCCCCAGCCCCTCCACTCCCACCTATGGGACACTCCTGGAGCTGGGGGCAGACTGGAGTCAGCCAGCTGCACCAGTGGGAGTGACCTCGCACAGGGAAAATGGGTTCATTTTCCTCGCTGAGGTGTTGTGGGAAAGGGAATGTCGGGTTCAGACCCGCGGTGAAGGAGCTCAGCGTGCGGCCCCAGCCCCAGCACGGGCAGCGCCCTCTCGGCAGAGGCGAGGGCTCGGGCTGAGCCCTGCCCGGCCCCGTCTGACACCCTCTGTCACCCTTAGCCCTGGCAATGGGCACTGCCAGCTCTCTCTGTACCATCGCACGGTCCTGCTCCTTCTTTTGCTTCATCACCAGTGAATTTCCGTGTCTGCTATGCCATGGCAAAACGGCATTTTCCTACCTTGCTGCCACTGTTGATGCTTTTCTCACTCTGTTTTTAATCAGGGCAGCCTCTGGTTTCATTGTCATGCAGAGGACACGCCAGTGTCTGGCTGCTTCCTCAGATTCCCTGAACACGATTTCCACGACTGATTGGTGTTTTCTAATACTCTGCATAATGGAGCCTTCCCAAAATACACATCTCTCCTTGATTTCGAGGCTCTGTAATTTTACTTCTTTCACGTCTTTGACTCCTGATGAGTAAGTCGCCATGTGCCCCGTGCCTGCTGGAGATGCCGATTCCCCCCGCAGCCGGGTCCTGCCCAGCACAGCTCCCACCCCACCGGCACCGGCTCCGCTGCTCCGGGAGCTCACACCGCTGGAGAAATTAAACAACTGAAGTGGCTTCAGCAAATCTTAGAAATCACACCCCGGCAGTGCCTGAAAGGGCACGAACAGAGTAACACGTACACCCGCAGCCTCTGTAATTAATTGTTACGGCTCGCTTTGCTCCTGTGTTGGAGTTCTGTTAAAATCCTGCTCCGGCAGCCTCGGGAGGTTCAATCAGCTCGAGGAGTGAGTTTGTGTTGTCTAATTGAATGCACTTGCGGGGGAAGCTGCAGGCACCCGCGGCTCCGGGATGTCTGCAGGCTCAGCAGCCAGCCCAGCTTTCTCCGGAGCCGGCGCTTCCCTTCCCGTGCAGACACCTGCTCATTAGGCACCGTCAGGACGAGCTTTCAAGAGATCCTCGAAGCACCACGTCTCTGTTCCTGTGCCGGGTTCTGAGGAGCTTTTATCTCTCCAACAGTTCCCGTGTCGGTTTACTGGGTCCTCGCCTCCAGGCTGACCAGAATATTTCCCATGTCACAGCTCTGGCTTTGTCCCTACTTCTTTATCTTTTTGGATGACCACTTTGGATGGGGCTTGGAGCAACCCGGTCTAGTGGAAGGTGTCCCTGCCCATGGCAGGGGGTGGCACTGGATGGGCTTTGATGTCCCTCCCAACCCAAACCTTTCAGGAATTCTGTGATTCAGGAAAGCTGCATCCTCAAGCAGAGTCCCTTTTCTGCTGGGAAGCAGGATGTTCCCCAGCACGGTGCTCGTGAAGGGTGAGGAGAAGAAAACAACTGGGAGGTGATGGCATTTATAGGTGACAGACCTGTGTAGGTCTGTGAGCACTAGAGGAGCCATTGAAGAGACCACAAAAACAGGTCAAGGGGACATGGGGAGATGTTCAAGAGATGTGGATTGTCCAGAAAGGGACAGAGGTGGAGCAGAGTGGTTGCATGTGGTGTTGGGGGGTACTGGAAGGGACTAGGGTGGCAGCACTGGAAGGGGTAATTAAGAGGAAGTGTGATAAAAATATAAATCAACCTCTCCATGTCCACTCTGAGGGCCAGGAATGGTGTCCAGAGGCAGCACAGGGAGACGCAGCAGGAGAAGGGAGATAAAGCCACGTATCTAGGGCTTGGACAGCCGCTCCTCGGTGACAGGGATCCCCTGCATCCCCAGGGGCTTCTGCCACATCTGTCTGGAGAGAGGGAACTCGCCACTGCTCACATCTGGAACCTGCAGTGAGCAGCTGCTGGATTCTGACTGGCAGCACAGTCTGAAAACGTAGCTGAGTTTAGAACAGGCTGTAAGTGCTGATTTTTCCTGAACCAGCGCACGTCTGCTGCATTCACACTTCACTTCTTCCCTATTCTGATATGTATGGGTGTGTGCCATGCCCCGCTCTGGGAGGGCAGTTCTGAAGGCTGTGCTTTGTACATTTGTACAGTTCTACATTTGCAACTTGGAAAACAAGTTGTGGGAGTGCACAGAGACAGACACAGAAACACAGACACGGACACACAAACACACAGAGACACACAGACACACGGACACACGGACACACAGACACAGACACACAGACACACAGACACACAGATCCACAGACACATAGACACAGAGACACACAGACAGACACACAGACAGGGGTCCCCTCTGCTTACCTGTGCACACACCTCCATGTGCAACCTCCCCCTCTGCTGCTTCCTCTGGGCCACGTCCAGGATTTCAGGTAAGGCACCATCCCAGCGCTAATGATGGCTCAGAAAGCTTCAGCTCCTTAGAGCACGCCTTGCTGGCATCTCGCTCTCCTGCACGTGCTGCAGTGTTTGTGCCCTGTGCTGGAGAGATGGGACCTGTCCATCTGCCTGCTCCCAAATCCTGAACCACCTCGTCACTTCTCAGGTGTGTGAATGATGGGCGGTGGGCAGCAGAGGAGCCGGAGGTGGCAGCAGGGTGGCACAGCGGCAGGGTGGCACAGTGACAGGGTCGCATGGTGGCAGGGTGGCATGGTGGCAGCAGGGTGGCATGGCGGCAGGGTGGCACAGCAGCAGGGTGGCACAGCAGCAGGGTGGCCTGGCGGCAGGGTGGTAGGGTGGCACAGCCCCTGTCTGTGGTGACACCGACGGTGGCTGCAGGAGCACGGGCAGGTGGCATCAGGCAGCTCCTCGGCAGTGACAGCTTCATGCTGCAGGGCTTGGCCAGGATTTACTGCTGTGCTGCTCTTGGCTTTGAGGTAACTCCTGAAGGCCTTCAGGACCAAGGAACTCGATACAAACAGCCCATGCACCAGGGAGGGTGCCATTCCTGCCCTGATGTCCCCAGCTGACACAGCTACAGACACTGACACCGATCCCTGGCTGTAATTATACTCCCTGGACTCACTTTTCCTTGCTAATACAGCCATCTCTTCCCCTTTCTCCCTTAATAAGGTTGTTTGCTTCCTTGGCAAGGACACTGTCATCTGTATGTTGGTGCCACATCCTGCACCTCCTGGTTCCTCACTTCAATTTTAAGATGAATTATCTTGCCTTCGCAGGGCTGTCATCAGTGTGGCTTTGAAGAACCCGTTAGCGGCAGCACGAGGCTGCAGCGGGGCAGCCTAACCCAAAAAGGCATGTTTATCTTTATTATCTTGCTCCTATCTCTTCATTAACTTTGAGATATCTTCATGTTCCAAGGGTAGCTGTTGTCACATCTGGTGAGCGGTGGTATTAATCTTCCCGCATACCTCTGCCTGGGATCCCTCTGCCCTATGGCTTCCTCTGAGGTTTCCTGGCATTCCTGTAATCAGGTCAATATTGCAGTTCTGCATAAACAAACAAGTAATTTTTCCTATGAATCCTCATGAATTTATAATGATGGAAATTCTTCTCTTTTATATGCACGGTTATTCCCTGACCTATTATCCCACGTTTCTGATGTATAGCAGGAAGGGTCAGAACAGTTGTACATAATTTAATCTCTTCTCCCTTTACACTGACATTTGCCTCTTATTGAGAAAGGTTCAGCTCACTTTTGATGGTGATGGCACGATGACAGCCTGGCAGGGCCACCCTCACTGGAGGGACGTGCAGAGGGGTGGAGGGAATGAGGTGTGGCTCGGTTTTCCTCTGTGGTGGGAGCAGTGGAGCCACGTGGGGATGGTCCCGAGTCCATTCCCTGCCCGGGCTGGGCACCACATTGCTCCGGGTACTCAGGAGCTGGGAGAGAGGAGACACTGGGGAGCCTGGAGAGGAGAACCAGGATGCCCAGAGCCACTGGCAGTGGCACAGCCCCCAGAGCCCTCCTTGCCGGGAGGGACAGGGGGTGCTGGGGGTGAGCGAGTATCAGGGCAAAAGCTTTGATCCCCCAGGTCTGGAATCAGCTCCAGCTTCCACAGCCTGTCTGCTCCCCCTCCCATAAATCCACATCCTCATCCAGTGTCATCACTGTACGGTGAGAAGAGGGCGGGTTCCTGTGGGATAGGAGGAGACAAACCTGGAGCTGCGCAATCAGAACAGTTCAGTTTTCCTTTTTTGTTTTGTCTTGTTTTCAAAAATGCACTTTTCTCTTTTTTTCCCCAGTCAGACAATCCAGTGCCACTCCTGCTCTTATCTGTGCCCTGAGCAGGATGAGTCAGTGCTGGTGACACACGAGTGTGTGCTGGTATCTGCATCACAGCCCCGACAGCTCCCGCAGGTGCATTCCAGGGTTTATGTCCTCGGTGAACACGGAGCCAACAGGCTCCACTGAGGATATTTTTGTTTTTCTATATCCTTAAAGAACCAAACTGAGTCACAACTTCCACTGCTGCCCTTTTGGAGGCATTCAAAATGAATATTGTATGATTTTTAAGCAAGGATTAATGGCAGCGGTTTATCAACAACTTCCTGATTTCTAATACAGTTTTAATCTCGAGAGAGCACAGGAGTGGGGTTTGGGAACAGAGATTTCCAGCAGGCAGGGATTACAGCGCCCACAGTGTTGTACTAGAAAACACGAAGTCGGAGCACGAGAAGGTACAACTCCCTGATCCTTTGTGTATTTTATCACATGAACTCCCTCTGGATCAGGGAGACCTGGAATTTGTTATTTCTTTTTTATATGATACGATCCCTTTAATGGATGAACACGATTTAAATAGAAAGTGTCTGCCAGGTCACACGACTGCCAGGCAAACCCTTGCACTCTCCACATCGTGCTCCCAAGGTGAGGTTTCAGGCTTGACCCATCTTCATCACAGGTGTAGGAGAATTTCCTTTTGTGAGGCACAGGATGGCTTTTCCCACTGGGTGGGGAATGACTGGAGAATCCACAGGGCTGGGGAGATCCAGCAGGGCTGGGCAGCGAAACCAACAGTTAAAACCTCACCAGAGCAGCACTTACTGTGCTGTGGCAGGAGCCCCATTACTGTCCCAGGGGTGTCCCAGGGGTGTCCCAGGGGTGTCCCAGGGCTGTCCCAGGGCTGTCCCAGGGGTGTCCCAGTGCTGTCCCAGGGGTGTCCCAGGGCTGTCCCATGGCTGTCCCACAGACGGGTGGACGTCACCTCCGAGCTCATGAGTCCGAGACACCCTTCAGGGCCCCCCCGTTCTCTTTAACCCAGCAGCATGGGGGATGGGAGAGCTGGGACATCTCTCCGGGGCTGCTGGGTGTGCTGGCAGAGGTGACCTGACGGCGGGAGGAGGCCCGGAGCGCCGGCGGGGACACCGTGACTCTCCCATCCGAGGTCTCCGCGGTGTTTTATTCATGGCATTACACAAGCCCGGGCCGCCCCGAGCGCCGTCCGCAGCCGCGGCGAGGCTGCCCGGGCAGGAAGGGCTGTCACGGCCACGAACATCATCCCGCATCCCCGGCTGCCCCTCCCCGGCACTGCCCGTCCCCGTGTGCTCCCACGGCCACACGTGTCCCCGCTGCCGTGCCGATCCTGTCTCCGAGGGGCCTGAGCTACCTGTGCACGATCGCTGCGCTGGCCGTAGCGTGCGGAGTCATTGCCACAGCCCGCGAGAGAAAATGACCTTGTAAATAAATTAAACAGCGAGGCCGCAGACTCTGTTCTGTGTGTGAACAGGGCTCCTCCCAGAGCAGGGCAGGTGCAGAACGCGGGGTGAGGAATCTTCCGTCCCCGGACCTGGCAAAGAGCCGTGAGTCTGGTGGGTCGGGGAAACCGCTCCGGTGATCTTCAGATGGACTGTGAGCATCCCCAGGGCTCGCTTGGCTTTGAGGTTTGCTCTGAGTAAGTAAAGGTTGTGTTCTGACATTTCTGTGTTATGGAATGGCTGTAGAGAGAAGGAAGGAGAGAAGCAAGTTGTGGGAACAGCCCGTTTGCTTCCCATGGAGGAGAAAAGACTTTAAATTCCCAGTAATTTGTTCAGGCACGAAAGTCACTTTTGTATTGGCTCTTGAAAACTCAATTTGCTGTGCACAGCTGTGCTTAGCTTCAAAACCAGTGACTCTTCTCCTCCTTCTCCCACTGCCCCCCAGAAAGAACCAACCCACAGTCGCGCTGTGCCCGTGGAGTGCTAGGGAGGATGTGGGGTTTTGTTCTGAAAAGGAGCCACTTCTCTCTCTGGTGCCAGCAATTTTAGGGAGGCATCTCCAGCCCCAGAGCACTGCAGAGAGTGCCCAGAGCCAGGGAGGGGCCGAGGTGCTGCCTTCCCTGGGACTGAGGATGGGATCCTCCGGGCAGGAGCACCCAGAACCGGCCCCGCTCCTGGGCTGTGTCCCTCGGGATTAACCATTCCAGCTTCCCGGAGCAGCCTCTGTGCTCCCCGCGTTCTGAGCACCCTGGGACAGTGGGAGGCGTCCCTGCCCGTGGCAGGGATGGAATGGGATGGGTTTGAGGGTCCCTTCCAGCCCAGACCACTCCATGATTCCATGATTTTTGGGTGTCGTTCACCAGAGCCAGGATAAAACCCTCCGGCTGTTCCCAGGCTGAGCAAATCCCTGACACTCACTACTCTTCCTGCTCCCATCTTTTCCCCGAGTTTGCTGATGGAGGTGAGGAAGAAGCAGTGAAGGAAATATGCAAAAAATGAAGTGATGACGAGTGAAACTTCTTTTTCATAATTAAAAGCGTGACATGGAAATGTGAAATGTCAAAAGGATCAACTTCAAAGCTGTGTGAAATGAAACCCTCACTTGGATTCCAATATTGCTTTATAAAGAGAGACAGAAGAAAAGGAGCTTTCTGTGTAAATATTAGAATTACAAATCACAACTTTCATGATTAAAATCATATTTCGAATAGTACAAAAAAAAAAAAAAATTCATGCGTCTTCCCAACTGGCAGAAGAACAGCAAAGATGGATTTTCTTGTTGCATCACGATGCTGGCAAGTGGCACATGGAGCTTCTCAGCCTCCCACCTTCCCTTGGGACACAGCCGTGGCTGGTGGAGCTCTGCCTGCTGCACCCTTCCTGCACGAGGGATGCTCCCAGGGCACGCGGCCCCTCTGGCTGAACCCCTCCTGCACAGGGGACGGCTGTCCCGGGACACTCGGAGCCTCCTACATCCCACCCTTCCCCCTGCAGCTCAGAGTTCCCCTTCTGGGGGACACGTGCCTGCCGTGCCGTGGCTTTCCCCTGTTCGTGTTACATCCTGACTCCCGAATTCTGAAGCTCTAAAACGTTGTGAGGTTTTTATTCATTTCAGGGTTGCAACAAGCGATACCAGAGCTGTGAGACTGCTCTGCCGTGGTCCCGTTCAGCCCTAACACAGGTCTGGGTCTGTCGCCTGTCCCTGCTGGACGATGCTTTTCCAGTGCCAGGAGCATTTCTGGTCGCTGTGTGTGCCCCTGTGGCCCCGGGCTGTGGCTGCCCTGGGCACCCCCGGCTCCAGCCGGGCTGGTTGGTTCTGCAGTCACGTTGTGAACACATTTCTGCTGCTCCTCTGCAATGCACTCTGATGTTCTAAAGAAAAAAAAGCCAATTAATTTTAAAGAAGCTCCAGCCGTGGGTTTACCTCTGAGAGGCTAAAGCAGCGAAACCTGCTGAGTGTATTCCAGAGGAGAAATCCCCAATGCTCACACACTGATGGCAGCAGCGGCAGCACCTGCCTGCAGCTCAGCCAGACGCTCAGGAGGCTTCAGTCCTTTGACTGAGGGGATTTTCTGGGAAAATTGTGCATTAATTGAGGCACACCATGATTACAAACCAGGACACAAGCCCACACTAATCTTTTTAAATCCTCGCAGCATTGTTGAGCCCTCCGTGCCCATGGCTGAGCTGCAAAATGGGCAAAATGTAAAAGATCCCTCGGGTTTATGGAAAGAATTTTCCATCACTCCTGTGTCTGCTCTGAGAAAATTAACTCCCAGGCTAATGGTCAATCAAAACAATCAGTTGTTTGATTCTTCTGCAGCTTCCACACAGCAAAAGAACAAACAAATAGGTTTGTCTCTCGTTTTGCTTCCGCTGCCTTGCAAATCCTTGTGACTTTTGGGGTTTGGGTTGGTTTGTTGGGGTTTTTTTAATAAAAAAGCAACATAAGGTTTCCACATTTAATGGAAAAGTTGTAATTCTCTTTCCTCTGGACCCAGACGTGTGGTCCCCATGTCTCACCCCCAAGTCTGAAACCTGCCAGCCCTCCTCCTGGCATTGCTGGGCTTCTGCCACACGGAATCCCAGAATCCCGGAATGGTTTGGGTTGGAAGAGATCTTAAGGACCATCTTGTCCCACCCCTGCCTTGGGCAGGGACACCTTCCACTATCCCAGGTTGCTCCAAGCCCCAGTGTCCAACCTGGCCTGGAACATTTCCAAGCAGTTAAGCTGCATTACCTTGCTGGGGAATGTAACTTCCATGGGAAAAGACCACAAAGGCTTTGACTGCAAGGAAATAACACCTGCAGCTGTTCCTGACTCAGACCTCCTGGCTCTGCCCTCTGCTGCATGGGCAGCCCTGCCTCAGTCTGGAATGAAAAAGATGTTCGAAGGACAACACCTTGCCCAAACCTTTCCTCAGAGAATCCCAGGGTGGTTTGGGCAGGAAGGGATCTGAAGACTGATCTCATTCCAGCCCTGCCATGGGCAGGGACATGTTACCAGTGCAGGGATGTGTTATTTACCTGTGCAGAGATATGTTATTTACCTGTACAGGGTGTGTTATTTACCTGTGCAGGGGGGTGTTATTTACCTGTGCAGGGGTGTGTTATTTACCTGTACAGGGTGTGTTATTCACCTGTGCAGAGGTGTGTTATTCACCTGTGCAGGGGTGTGTTATTTACCTGTGCAGGGATGTGTTATTTACCTGTGCAGAGGTGTGTTATTTACCTGTATAGAGGTGTGTTATTTACCTGTGCAGGAGCTGTTACCTGTACAGGGGTGTGTTATTTACCTGTACAGGGGTGTATTATTTACCTGTGCAGGAGCTGTTACCTGTGCAGGGTGTGTTATTTACCTGTTCAGGGGTGTGTTATTTACCTGTGAAGGAGGTGTGTTATTTACCTATGCAGAAAGTGTATTATTTACCTGTGCAGAAGGTGTATTATTTTCCCATGCAGAAGGCATTACCTGTGCAGGTCCGAGCACTGTCCTGGCACGAAGGAGAGCTGCAGTATTTCTGTTCAGATGCTGCCAGGAGCGATCCTGGAGCACATTTCTCCTTGGAGCTGGTGGGCAGCCCCTGCCCACGGCACCTCCTGAGCCGCGGCTGCGTTGCCTCCCTGGGAGCAGGGAGATGATCACAGGGATATTTTTAGAGCTTGCTCATTTCTTAATATCCTGATTCTATATCGAGCACATTCTGGGGAAACTTCTGTTTCACTTGCTACCTAAAATGAAATGCAGGTCACAGCTGTAAGGGAGGATGGAAGGCCACACCTCTGTCTCAGCAGAACAAGAATTAACATTGTCTGTGTACAAAAATACTGAAATAGTTACATCTGATTTCCATTTGCTGCTTTCCACATTGGCTGCTGATCCATGTTTTGTGCAGATGAGATCACAGCTCTCTGCTCACAGGCTGCTCAGGTTTTTGGAATGCTCGTATCAGGAGGATGCAGCACATCCTTCCCCTGCCTATGGCCTGCTCATGCTCCTGTATGCAGAGAAAAACTAATTGCTGGCAGATTTAGAATAGCAAATGTGAAGATAAATTGAAAATTGGAGCTTCTTAGTCAGCAGAACACAATTATTTCAGAATGGATTATTTTCAGCCTTTCTATTCATTCTGAATTCCATGGAAGGTGTCGCCGTGGTTGGTTATAAATGAGCACTGCGGTCACCTCACCAAGTGGAAGATGAATGGCGTCACACGAATTTAAAATTCATCACTTTTATCCAATCTGAGGCAGAGGGGTTTACAATATCTCAGAATGAAAAATTAAAAATTACTCTCCAGAGCCTTGAATAAAATTCTCTAAATTATTTTCTCAGTGCAAAGAATTAATTTGTGTGGCTGAGGGTGAAGGGTGAACATTGGCATCCTGTCAGTGGCTGGAGCAGGAGGGTGCCCCTGGAGCTCAGGGACGTTGCTGTGTAGGGGCACAAAGAACCACCACCTTTTCATTCCACTGCTCCGTGGCCACTGCCTTGAGGACAAAATCCCCTTTTCTCACTTGTGGTTCTTGTTAAAAAGTCTGTCTGCTCCTGCAGAGCGTTGGGAAGTTTGTTTGCTTTCAGAGGCTCACCGGGTGTGGTGGCTGGGCCAGGCTCTGTGCATGGCTGTGTCCTGGCTGGGATGAGCTCCCTGGAGCTCGGGGTGCTGGGCTGGTGCATCCTCAGCCTCTGGGCAGGGCTCTGCACAGCCAGAACCCCAGCCTGGCTCAGCCCAGCCCAGCCCAGCCCGGCCCAGCCCAGCCCAGCCCAGCCCAGCCCGGCCCAGCCCGGCTCAGCCCGGCCCAGCCCAGCCCGGCTCAGC
>VZRV01004682.1:271685-283665 GCA_013398115.1 Falcunculus frontatus
CCAGCCCAGCCCGGCCCAGCCCAGCCCAGCTCAGCTCAGCCCAGCCCAGCCCAGCCACGCCAGAGCTTCCCTTGTGGCCTCAGAACTGAGCTGCTCCCAGCAGCAAGCGACAGGATGAGAGGGAATGGCCTCAAGTTCACCAGAGGAGGTTTCCATTGGATATTAGGATTTTTTTTTACGAGAAGGCTTGTCCAGCTCTGGCACAGACTGCCCAGGGCAGTGGTGGAGACACTATCCCTATTTTAGAAATATGCGGATATGGCACTTGAGGTCATAACTTAGAGGTGAACATGGTGGTGGTTGGACTTGATGGTCTTAAAAGTCTTTCCAGCCTTAATGATTCTGTGATTCTATAAATAACTCACCGTAGGAAATGAGTAAAATCCTTCTTCACTTCAAGATCATTTTAAAGAAACATCCCTTGCTGTAAGCCATAGTCCATTAAATGTTATCGATTTCCTGATCAAATATTGTTAGGAGAAACAGAATTCCCAAACTCCGGATTATTTCTTGAGAGAATGAAGTGAAAAGTGCTGTTAACACTCCTGTGTTTGGGCTGCCGGCAGGGAAACCAGCAGGACAGCTGCTTTTAGCTCTACCCTTGGCAGAGCCGGAGGAGATTGTCCCTGGCTCTCAGGGGTCACGTTGTGCCCCGAGGGGCTCCGTGCCCGGGCTGTTCCCGTGGCTGCACAGGGAGCACAGCCTGGCTCCTGGGCTCTGGCATTGCCCCCCGGGCTCCGGGGCTGGCAGCTGCAGAGCCCAGGATGTTCTATCACTGTCTGTGCTGCTGGACAGGGGCAGGACCTGCTCTGGTGACCCGTTCCGTACCCATGGAGCTGCTGGAACGGGACAAAGGCAGGGACAGCCCTGGAGCAGCACGTCCTGGTGCCGCAGCCCTGCAGTGGAGCTGCCATGAGGGGCTCATGTTCCTGTTCCTGACAGTTTGGCTGGAAAAAAAATGGCATTTTTTTGTTGGCTGGGACAAGCACCTCTGTATCTGATATGGGGAGATGGGTGAGCAACAGGAGGCTGGGGTGGAAAAAAGATAATATCAGGGAATGGAGCCGGGGGAGATTTTTGTCTCAGCTGTTTGTTTTATTAGGCTTTGGTTTGGGCTATTAATGCACCTTCTGGGCTCGTAAATCCGTGGGAACAAATCAGAAAAGATTGGTTCAGTGTGGTGCTCAGGGCCAAATGCCCTCTCCTGCTTACAGCATCCAGGCATCCATCCATCCAATTATCCATCCATCCATCCAATTATCCATCCAATTATCCATCCAATTATCCATCCATCCATCCATCCATCCATCCATCCATCCATCCATCCATCCATCCATCCATCCATCCATCCATCCATCCATCCCTCCATCCATCCATCCATCCCTGAAGGCTGGGCAGGACCTCTCCAGGTATTTCTCCACCAACACCTGCTGATGCCACCTGATTTCCGTGCTCCCAAGCTCTGCTGCCCCTGCCCTGCTCCCAGAGCAGCCCTTTCCCCACGTGTCCCTGTGGTGGGTCCTTCACCTGGGAAAGGCTCCAGACCAGAAGATCAGGCCTGGGGAGGCTCCTTCCAGCTCCTCTTGGGAATCTGAGGCAGATTTGGGGGGATTTTCCATGGGGGAATGAAACTTATCTGGAGAGTGAACTCAAGGTAGAGAAACCCTCTGGCTCTCTGTAAAATTGTCTCAGGCTGGAATTCATCAGGATCCTTCAATTGCTTTTTCAACCTCTCCCACCCCCCTTGAGATCAGGCAATTATCCAGAAACTGAGTGCAGTTTTTGGTACTTTAGAGACTCCACGGCCTAGATACAAAGGCGAGTTTGTGAAAAAAATCTGCATTTAGTGAGCTCAAGCAAATGTTACTCTCAGGTGTACCCAGCTTGGTAATTTGTCCTTTTTAAGATACAACATAAACTACAAGATTAATGCACATGTATCCAAAAACCTGCCTGAAAGCAGGGAGGGAGGAGCTGGCGTGCGAGTATCCGATGTGCCTTAATGAGCTCCTTCCAAATGCAGAGCAAATGGTTATTCCTGAAGTAAGACCCGGAAAAGAGCAGGAGAAGGGTTTGGATAGGATGTATTTAAAGAGCCAGTATCATGTTTATTGACACAATTAACTCCAACCTCATCACCATGATGTTTTCATTTACCTGTCTCTCCTCTGTGCCGGTGGCAGTCTTCCTCCCCCGGAGCTGTGCCTCTCCATCCTGCCATTTCCCATCAGCTGGCATCGTTGTGCCTCCTCCACATCCCACTGGAGCCCAGGCTGTTGGGGAGGTCCCCGTGTCTCCCGCTGGCCTCCCTGAGCCCTTTCTGGTGGGCTCTGGTGAGACCCCAGGGCTGTCGCAGGGCCCCAGGTGGTGCTCAGCACACCCAAGACAACATCCAAGCCATCCAAAGCCCAGCTTTGCTGGAATGGGAGAGGAAAAATATGGGACAGACTTAAAGACCAGATGAAGACTTTTTTCTTAAAAACTAAAAAAAACCCAAAAAAGCCCCCCCCAAAAAACAACAAAAACCCCCACACCTGTCCACTGATCCTGGAAATACCCAGGGACTCCTTTAGTTCCTGCATATATTTGAATGGCTTTTGACCACTTGAGCTCACAGCTGTTGTTTATGGACATCTCTGAAGTGGAATGGCCTTTCCTAAGTCCTGCACATCCCACAGCTCCCTGACAGGAGCATGGAGCCAGGCGTATGTTGGTCTCTTCTCCAGGTAACAAAAAACAGGACAAGAGGAAATGGCCTCAGGTTGCACCAGGGGAGGTTTAGGTGGCATATTTTGGAATTTTTTTCACAGAAAAGGTTGTCAAGCATTGGCAGGGGCTGCCCAGGACAGCAGCAGAGTCACCACCCAGGAAGTGACTGAGAAATGGCTGGATGTTGCACTCGAGGACGTGGCTCACTGGTGACCACGGTGATCTTGGGGGGTTGTTGGTTGGACTTGGTGCCCTTAACAAACGTAGCAATTCCATGATTCCATGGTTCTGTCCATGCCTGGCCCTCTCTGCTGCTGGGAGGGTGAGGGGTGTGTGGGGAGGACGTGGCCCATGGACACCCCACCCAGGGTGTGCTGGGGCTGCCGTGGGCAGCGCTCCCTCCCCAAGGCCTCACCACAGGGAGCGACTCTGGACACTTCCCTTCGGCCTGCTCAGAACCCTTCCATGGACACAGCCACGCCGGGCACTGCTCCTCGGGGCAGCTGGCACTGCCCAGTCACCTGGAGGGCATCGCCTGGTGAGCAGGGACTGCTGGCCAAGGGGACGGAGCGCTCGCTGGCCCAGGAAAGGCAAAGCATTTTGCAAGAGCAAGGCTTTCAGGGCTAAATCAGCCATTTGATCATCCATGAGGAATAAAGGCTTGTTTCCTGGTTGCTGGCTGCTCTGCCAAGAGGGAAAAACAAACAAACAACAAATGAGCTCATTATTTTCTGCTGTGCTCTCGGAGATGAACCATCGCTGGCTTCAGAGGGGATAAAACGCCCGCAGGGATGCAGTGCTTCTTCCAGGAGGGCTCTTCTCTCCTAATCTTTTATTTGTGCTGGGTCCAAAAGTGTTGGTTACAATCAGTGTTGCCTGAGAAGTGCAACAAAGAAAGAGAATATGGCGCTGGGAGAATCCAGGGGGAAAAGAGAATAAGGGAAATTATCCACCTCCTGTTTGGCTGTGCATTTGTTTGGCCGTGCATTCATGGGGACAGGAAAACTTGAGCTTGTCCCTTTTCTTGCATTACAGTTGGATTTAGGAAGGCAATAGGTTGTGTCTGAGTAAAGGACAGTTCCCTGAGCAGATTAAGATTAAAAAGGACTGAATGCAAGGGATGCTTAAAGAAGGATTTTCTGGACTCTTGAGGAAGCTCTCATGAAGTTGTATATAAACAGAAATACAGTTTCATTAATTAATACCGAACATATAAATACAAATAGGCATCCGAAAGTAAAAGTCAATGTGTCCTGTTTCATTAACTTACACCTGTGTGCTCAGCACTGCCTCGGAGGTGTTAAATTTGAGTCTAATTAACATAAATTGAATGTTAGCACAGGCTTCAGTGGAGACACAATTTCACCTTCTGTGCACAACCCAATTAGTTTGTGGATCTTTTTGTCCTGAATGCGTGTAATTATTTGGAGTATATCTATATTTTTATTTTCGAAACCCTCCCATGGCTCTCAGCTCTGTGTTTAATTATGGATTATGTGGAAGAGCAGTTCTACTAATTAAACTCTGTTTTTATTTTAAATCCACTGTTAGATTATTTGTTCAGTGACCCCCAGTCCTTAGGATGGAGAAACAATAAACAGTTGTTCCCCAGTTGTTATTTTTCATGTCATTCATCCTGGCTTTTTTGCATCGGAGATGGGAGCACAGATAAGGTTTATCTGGTTGCAGAGAGGTGCCCCCTCAGCAGCCCCCGGCTGCACGGCCGGGGTGTGCAGAACACGGCTGTGCCATCACCCCACAGCTGCAGCTCCGTGACCCCTGGGGTGGCTCCCAACCTGCCATGAAGGGAGCACGAGCGGGGCTGTGCCGTGGGAAGCCCTGGGCACTGCGGGTGCCACGGACGCTCAGTGGTGCCACGCCTGGGGTTTGTGGGGGCACAAAGCGAAGCCCAGGCACACGAGTTGTGTCCCCAGGTGGGACCCCACATTCTGCCTGGGACAGGGGGTTCACTCCTTTGATCCTTCCCATCCCACAGCAGCCTCCGGATGGATTCTCCATGACCTTCACCAAGTGCTGGGAGAACCAGTTTGCTGCTCTGATCACCTTAAACAGCGCAGGCAGCTCCTTCCTGTGCCCGGGACTGGGCTCCCCATCTCGGGGATGTGTTACCACGGCAAACCAGGGGTGTTTTAGGGAACCTGAGCAGCAGGATCCCTCTTAGGGATCTCTGTGAGAGGAGCCAGCTCTCATGGTGCAGCTCTCACGCAGTGGCATCCCACTGGCAGAGCGTGGGGCAGTGTGCAGGGAGGGGGACGTGCCCTGCAAGGCCAGGGCAACCCCTTGGAAAAGCACTTGGAGCTCTTGGGGCATATCTGTGGGAACTCACCCTTTGCACTGTGTCCAGCCCTGGGGACAACAGCACAAGATGGGCATGGAGCTGCTGGAGAGAGCCCAGAGGAGGCCACGGAGATGCTCCGAGGGCCGGAGCCCCTCTGCTCTGGAGCCAGGCTGGGAGAGCTGGGAATGTTCACCTGGAGAAGGGAAGGATCCAGGGAGAGCTCAGAGCCCCTTGCAGGGCCTAAAGGGGCTCCAGGAGAGCTGGAGAGGGACTGGGGACAAGGGATGGAGGGACAGGACACAGGGAATGGCTTCCCACTGCCAGAGGGCAGGGATGGATGGGATCTTGGGAATTGGGAATTCCTGGCTGGGAGGGTGGGGAGGCCCTGGCACAGGGTGCCCAGAGCAGCTGTGGCTGCCCCTGGATCCCTGGCAGTGCCCAAGGCCAGGCTGGACATTGGGGCTTGGAGCAGCCTGGGACAGTGGGAGCTCTGGCAAGGGACAGAATGAATTTGCTTTAAGGTCCCGTCCCATCCAAATGTTTCTGGGATTCTGTGGTTTAACATCCATTTCTCTGCCAGGTGAACATAAACACCTGGGGCACTGACCATGGCAATGCCAAAGTGCCCTGTTTCCCAGAATTAAACCTTGATTTCTTTTCTCAAGGTCAGGCAGGTTGACACTTTATTTTCCCACCTTTCCCCAGTGTCAGGCAGGAGGAAGGGTCCTGTGTGACAGAGGTGCACAGGGCAGTGCTGGGAGCTGCTGCAGTGCCCTGGGGAGGGCACAGCTCCTCGCTGGGCTGGGACAGGAGCTGCACACGGGAATGGATGTGGATTGCTGTCCTTGTCACCCACAGCTGGCTCCCATGGCCACGAAATCCCCTGAGTGGCCCAGCCACAGGGACTCGGCTCAGACCGATGCCCAGCTGAGTTTCTCTTGCTGTTCAGCACACAAAGCACTGCCTGGGGGGTAGTGCACAACAAAATGCTTTTGTCAAACACCTGAGCACACGTTTCCTGAAATAAGCAGTTAATTTATTCTTTTCAGACAAATTTATTTTGCTTATCTTGGGTTTATGTTTCATGAATTGCAAAATGATACGAGGTTGAAACCACTTGTTTTACTGCAAGTGAGCGCTGCAATAATGGTAACTGCGGATGCCAGGAGAGATGGGTGGGGCTGAGGAGGAACCCCACAGACTGAAACTCCTTCTGAGGCACTGCCTGAGGGGGACCTTTGGTGGCCCAGACCCGGCAGCGATGGCTGAGCAGGCCCAGACGGGTGGCACAGCTGGCACGGGAGAGCCACGCGCCTTCAGGGGGTGCGGAAGGCCCTGTGCAGGATCCTGTCTCCAGGCTGGGCCCGCAGGGTTTTCACCCTGTCACCCTGCCCGTGGCTGCTTCCCCTGCTCCCTCAGGGTTTTCCTGAGCTTTCCCCCTCAGGGTCCCGGCAGCCCCACGCTGAGGGGGTGAGCAGCCAGCGATGGGCACGCACGGACCAGACCCTGTCACCAGGGACACCCAGCTCCTCCCCGCGGCCCGTGGCTCTGGTTGCCTCCAGAAGGATCAAAGGGATGAAACAGCTCCTCCTCAGGATCCACCACCTGCCCCAGAGGCTTGTGGCTGGCTCGTGATCCCACAGCAGCGATGGCTCATCCCCTTCCAGTTGCAGGGCCAGCCCCCACCCAGGCACGGCCAGAACGTGTCCCTGGCTGCTCTCTTCTCCCTTCTGAGCCACTGGGACAGAAGATGCTCTGATAACGACAAGAGGGCCCAGACCGTGTCTCCTCTGCCAGGAAACCACAGAACAGCAGAATCAAAGAATATCCTGAGCTGGAAGGAGCCACAGGGATCACAGGCTCCAGCTCCTGGCCCTTCACAGGACACCCCAACAATCCCAGCCTGTGCCTGAGGGCGTTGTCCAAACCCTCCCTGAGCTCTATCAGAGCTGGGGTCCTGCTGTCCCAGGCCAGGTCCCAGCTCTGGGGCAGCCCAGGCCAGAGGGCTCCCACTCCTCTGAGAGCCCAGGGGGCTGTGAGGAGCCTCCAGCGCTGCTCTGAGCGTTTCACCTGGCCCTGTTTTACTGCCAGAACCTGCACGACCGCTGCAGCTCAGCAGCTTTGCTTCCTCCAGCAGAATCCCCAGCACAAAGTGTTTGTTCTTCAGGAACAGGACATGTTTTGATTTAGTTGATGTTGCTGGGGAATAGATTTAAGGTATATTGAAAAAGCTGCTTTATTCAATAGCAGTCACTACAGGAAGAGCTATAGTGAAATAATTACTGTAGTATGGTTATATGGTAATTATGTTGGGTAATTGATGAACCTTCCCAGTGCAGAAAAACCCGAACTGCTAATAGCAAAGAGAAATTGGAGTTTTCCTGTCCTCAGAAAATGGTTTATTGCCCAGTCAAAATACACAGGCAACCAGTTAGAGAGAGAAAGCTAGGCCAGAGGGGGAGAGATCTCCACAGCATAATTAATCTTGGTCTAGCTAGAGCCCCATGTGAAGGGCAGAGTAAATTCTGGGATATAATTAAGCTCCAGTTCAAAAGCCTAAACTGAAATTGCATTCCCTGCCCTGTTGTGCCCCTCTGCACATTTCACCAACAGCACAATAAATGCGTGTGCTGCTGATTTCCATCAGATCCCAGCTCCAGTGGCTGTAGGGAGAAACTTGTGCTCCCACAGGGGTGCCTGATTTCTCAAATTCCCATCCCAGCAGCCAGGGGCAAAGCAAGGGAGGCCTTTCAGCCACGTTTTGAAGGAGTAGTACGTTTAAATTTGGCTGCTCTGGGACTCAGGGTTCGTCCCCCTGCTCACCCCCAAGGGAAGGTTTTACAGAGATTTGCTGTTCAGGTGAGACAGGGGCTCCAGGGAGTGGGATCTCATCCTCAGTGCTCTCGGGAGCACATCCCTCCTCTGGCCTGGCAGGCAGGACACAGCTGCCAGCCCAGGGTGCAGCTTCAGGAGGGGCACTGCAGTGCCATGGACAGGCCAAACCTTGGGAGATAAAAAGAAGATATAAAAGTGCCCCCAGAAGGAGGGATCTCAGGGCCTGGACAATGTGGTGTTTTGTCTGGGTTTAAGGCTTTTGACAGTGACAACAGAGGCAGTCTGGGGTTTCATTCCAGCTTTCCAACAGGGTTTCACATGTGTTGGAGATAAATCCATGAGAAAGAGCATCCACAGGCAGGGACAGAAACCCCCTGGCACCACCCTTCCATTTCACACTCTGCTCTGTCACAGCCAAATCTCCCTTGCACTGACCACTGGGGTCCTGGGGCTCCCTTCCCGTGCCCCCTGTGCCAGCACAGCTCTGTGCCATCAGGCTGGGACAGTGGGACAGGGCAGCAGCTGTCCCACACTGGTGGGACCACTATGGATGGATCATGTCTGCAGTCCTGGTACGTGATTCACAATTCCAGTGGCATTACCTTGCTGCTTTAAACTTGATTTATCCCAGGCATCCTTGAATATTGCCTCCTGATAGATAAAAGCACAATTCTGCTAACACTGCTTCAGCCCAGACCCATGGCAGCCAAGGGCATCCCGACCCTCTGGCTTTTCCTTACCCTCCTGTTGTGCATTTTTATACCCAAACCCCACAGTTCTGTCATTCCGACCTAGGGTGCTTAAAAGACATCACCAAATGCCTAAACGACCTTTAAAATGTCCCTTCCAGCACAAACCTTTCTATGGTTCTGTGCTCAGACCCCATCAGATCCTGCTGATATTTGAATGCAATGTCCAAGGAAAGAACATTGAGTCTAAAGAATGCAAAGGCAGAGGCCCCTCTTGTGAAGCAATTTGTCTCACTCTTTAAAGCCACGGTAACCAGCAGGATTAAAGTCTTATTTTCTTCCGTGTGTCTGGAAGGACTGGTCACACTGACAAGTGTGGCCTTGTCTCAGCTTGTCCCAAAATCTGCAGAGTTCCCGGTGCCTCGCTGAAGCTGTTGGCTGCACTGAAGGAGCTGCTGTTTCCTGCACATTTACTCACCTCCCTTCAAACCCATTCCTTTTCTTCAAAGCCTCCTGGCCTGGTTTGGGTGCAGACAGGAGGAGATGCTGCTCCCCTGGGACAGGCAGTGCCGGGGGTGTGAGCAGGGGTCAGGCTGAGCCCACCCCGCTGAGGCTGGAGCCTGGCTGGCCCCGTGGGGCTGGAGGGAGAACCAGGCGTGTTCAGGGTGAGATGGTGCCACCACCCAGGGCACACGAGATGCCAGCCCGGGGGCCTGGTTTGTGGTGGTGCCCATGAGCTGAAGGAGCCAACTCCAGGAAACCAAAGGGCAGAAATCTCTGTCATCTGGTGGTGATTTTCCTTCATTAAAGTCCTGTTCTGGGCTGAGGATGACAGGGGCAGTGTGCTGCACTGCAAAACAAAATTTCGTCTTTTGTAATCTCAGAAACCATATGGTTCACGTTTGAAATGTGGGCTCCCCACTGGTTTCAAAGACCTAAAACCAATAGAAAGTTCAGGAACGTCCTTTTCAGCAATTCCAATTTGCTGTGATTTTAATAATGCAAATGTTCCCTGAGGTTTGCATCTCCACTTTTTCAGTTCAGAATTTTAGAACAGAATCACAGAATCATTTAGGTTGGAAAAGTCCTCTCAGACCATCGAGTCCGACCCTTCCCCAGCACTGCTGAGGCCACACTGACCATGTCCCCAAGTGCCACATGCACAGGGCTTTAAATCCCTCCAGGGATGGGGACTCCACCACTGCCCTGGGCAGCTGTGCCAGGGCTGGACAGCCCTTTCCATGAAGGAGTTTTCCCCAATTTTCTGAACCTCCCTGGTGCAACCTGAGGCTGCCTCCTGTCCCCCTGTCACTTGCAGAGCTGTCCCAGGGCCCCGGGAAGTGCCCATGGACACACATGTGCTGTGCCAAGCAGGGACTTGGCACCACTGCTCCTGTCCTGAGCGAGCGTGGTGGGATTGCATCACTGCTGGGGGCAAGGAACAGAATTTACATTTCCAAAGCAACTTCCCAGAATTAGATTAAATATTGATGCAATTTCCTAGAAAGCTCTGAAATTAAATCTATTTGTCATGGCAGAAGGAGCATGAAGACAGGAGAAAGGTCTCAGTGTCATTTCATTGCAGGGACGACATCTCCTTGCCCCCGCCCTGAATCCCCCACCACACAGAGGGTGCTGGCGCTGCCATTCTGAGGGAAATTAATTAGCAACTATGATGTTAGACGTACCTTCTGTGCAATCAATAACATCGTGTACATATTGTACATACCTGAATTATCACCATCATTTTAAATACAATTAAACCCATTTATTGCTGAGTTTCTCGGAGCACAATGTGGAGCTGCTATAACAGATGCTCATATCATGCTGGAGAAATTTGATAGAAGACTGTGATTAAAAGAGAATAAATTGTCATTACTGCCCACAGAAATGGACAAATAATATTATTTTTCTCACTATTGTTACCAGAACCTCAAGGGTTTCAGTCTGGCTCCATTTCACATGTCACTGGGGGCACCTGGCCAGTGGATTCCATGGGATTTGTCTCTGTTCAGTTCTGTGAGGTGAGAATAAACAATTATTTAATCAAGTATAAAGGGAAGATTTCAGTCTCATTCATTTCCCCCCCATTCTCTCTTTTTTTGTGAATAGAGCTAAGTAATTCAATTTGAATCTTAAAACGTACCTGATCTCTCTTAAGTTACCTCTGTTTTAGGCAAAAGCTTTCTGTTCTTATGAAACCTTCCATGAGTCAAATTAATTCCTACAAATCCATTATTTTTTCATTTTAATAACTATTTCCAAGGTCACAGAGGCTCCTGCTCAAGATTCCTGTTGGCCTTTCAGCCAGCCACAGTGAAGAAAAAACATCCTCTTGAAAATCATCAGCCACAGGAGAGCTCAGAGCCCCTTGCAGGGCCTAAAGGGGCTCCAGGAGAGCTGGAGAGGGACTGGGGACAAGGGATGGAGGGACAGGACACAGGGAATGGGATGGATGGGATATTGGGAAGGAATTGTTCCCTGGGAGGGTGGGGAGGCCCTGGCACAGGGTGCCCAGAGCAGCTGTGGCTGCCCCTGGATCCCTGGCAGTGCCCAAGGCCAGGCTGGACATTGGGGCTTGGTGGCATTTGTCCCTGCCATGGCAGGGGTGGCACTGGGTGAGCTCTGATGTCCTTTCCCACCCAGACCAGTCTGGGATCCTCTGATTCTCTCTGTACTTGGAGATTTGTGCCATTCCTCTCTTTGTCCTGTGCTCTTTCTGGAGCAAAGCACGGTACAAAGGCTGTTCCTTGGAGAGGAGGAGGCAGCCCCTGGTGTTTATTCTGAAGCTGCATTTTCTGTCAGCCTCAGGTCACTGCTGGCCGTGCCCGTGCCCGAGCAGGGCTGTGGAGCCGTGTTCATCCCAGGAAGGTCAATCCCCTGTGTGCCCTCACCGTGCTGCCCCAGCTCTGGCAGCCAATGACGGCACAGCAAAGGAACTTTCTCCCTTTTCTCTTCACAACCGATTTAAATTCCTGTGGTGTTTGTGACGAGCAGGTGACAGTGAAGCCCCCGAAACGCCTGCGCCATGGAAGCAACAACCATCAGATGCAGCTTTTTCCTTTTGTTACACAAAGAATAAGATTATCAGGAATAACGTAGGAATGAGCACAGCCCGCAGGCTCTGCTCTCTGACGGGTTTATCTCCTGAGATCACCTCGTGCCAAGTCTTCCCTGGATAGAGGCTATGTCACATGGGGAAGAAAAACAGAAATCTTTTCCTCATTCGTACTGAAAATGGGAACACTGGAAGTGCAGCAGAGGAGCAGAGACAGGACTGTGCTTGTTGATATCCACACAGGAGGGAAAGGGTGGGAAAGGATGAGAAAGGATGGGAAAGGATGGGAAAGGATGGAGAGGGGAGGGTCGGAGAGGAGAGGAGAGGAGAGGAGAGAGGAGAGGGTTGGAGAGGAGAGGGTCGGAGAGGGTCGGAGAGGCGAGGCGAGGC
>VZRV01004682.1:283791-300847 GCA_013398115.1 Falcunculus frontatus
AGAGGAGAGGAGAGAGGAGAGAAAAGGGGACGGTTCAGGAAGGTTCGGGAAGGGAAAGGAAGGGAAAGGAAGGGAAAAGTTCAAGCTTTTCTGGTTACTTCACACATATTTCTGTGCATTGAATTAGAAGGAGGGTCAATGCTGTGTCCTCGCCAGAGGCTGGCTCCTGCCTGTCCCAGTCTGACCCAACTCACCCCTGTCTGCTCCTGCCTGTCCCCGCCTGTCCTTACTTGCCTCTGCTGTCCCTGCCTGTCCCTGCCTGTCCCTGTTTGCCCCCCAGCTCACTGCTGGGGGCTGGAGTACCTGGGGCCCTGTTGAATTTGGCTTGTTTGATATTTGCAAAGCAGACAGGATTGCTCCCAGAGGACTCCAGTGCCATCTCCTCCCCTAGCCCTCCCCTTCCAGCAGCTCCTCACATCTGTCAGCATGAGCTCACTCCTTCCTAAATCATTCTCAGATTTTGTATTAATTTTTTAATCATCTGCATATGAATGATTAATAAATGTTTAACAGCTCATAAAATATTCACCGTGTTTCCCCACGGTCGGCGCTCCTTCTCCACTTGTTATCACTCGTGGGGATGAGAAATGTCTACACGGCTGCCGAGGGCAGAGGCAGCCTCGGCTCTGCCTCACCAATTCCTTCTTTCCAGAACAAGCAGCTGGTAATGGAAAACCAGGGGAGGAATCCTGGGTAACTCTGTGAACACTGAGGCACAAAAATATCCACACTGGAATATCCCAGCTGCACTGAAAATCATCCTGTGCAGGTGTCCGGAGGTGAACCTTTGCAGGGAGTGAGAGTAAGGAGAGCAGGATGTGCAGGAGCCCTACAGGCCTGCTCCATGGGAATAACCCTCCCTGGAATGGCCTTTCTGCTTAGGACTGCTAATGTTTATCTTTGCACTGGATTAGACTCACAAAATCAGAGTGGTTTGGGTTGGAAGAGACTTAGAGACCATCCAGTGCCATGGCAGGGACACGTCCCACTGTCCCAGGCTGCTCCAAGCCCCAATGTCCAACCTGGCCTTGGGCACTGCCAGGGATCCAGGGGCAGCCACAGCTGCTCTGGGAATTCCAGCCCAGCCCCTCCCCACCCTCCCAGGGAACAATTCCCAATTCCCAAGATCCCATCCATCCCTGCCCTCTGGCAGTGGGAAGCCATTCCCTGTGTCCTGTCCCTCCATCCGTTGTCCAAAGAGGGGGCCACTGACACCCCACCCCATAACTCAGAGGTGCTGGAGCAGTTTCTGCCTTGGGTTGCTCATCACAAAATCAACCCCGTCCCCTCAGTGCATCCCAAGTGCTTTCCGTGACCCCAGCAGCACTGCCCTGGACCCGAGTCACAGAATCACCACAGACCAGCAAGGCTGGAAAAGGCCTCCAAGATCATCAAATCCAACCTTCAGCCAAATGCCCCCGTGCCCACTGAACCTTGTCCCCAAGTGCCACATCTGTTTGTTTTTTGAGCCTTTCCGGGGATGGTGACTCCAGCACTGAACCAGGGGATTCTCTCCTATCCCAGCAGCCTGGCCATGAGAACCCCTAGGAACTGAGAACTCCTGGCCATGAGAACCTCTGGGAACTGAGAACCTCTGCATGTCCCTTCTGGGCTGCCCCAAACACGACAGATCTGCCCAGGAGCCCAAACTGCCTCCCAGAGCAGCAGCTCTTGGCCATCAGTCTGTACCCAAGAGCCTCAGACCTGCCCCCTGCTCTGGGCAGAGGAACAGAGAACAGCAGGTGTGGTTTATCTCCCCAGCCTGTTCTAACTACAGAGGAATTAATGAATGGATAAATAAAAACATGAGGAAAGGCTTTTGGTGTGATAACGTTTCTAAAAATATCATCAAATATTGCTCCTTTTTAAGATAAGCAGATCCATACCAGAGACAGGGCCGAGTGTGCAGGATCAACACTCAGCAGGTGGGGACAGGCTTGGGCTCCCAGCATGGTCCCCGTGCCTGTGGAGAGGATTAACAACCTCCACGTTTCCAGCTGAAAACAGGAACTGCTTTAAACCTGTGTTAGTTTGATTCAGGAGACTTAGTCTAAGCAACCGTGGCTTTTGTTTAAATATTACAGAGGACAGCCCAAATACAACCCAAGCAAGATTATTAGGAGTGACTTTTCTTCTAAAAATTCCATTTTTAAGAATATTCTTTAATATGAAAAATCTCATTGCAGAACCACTGAAAATTAAAAATCTAAGTATAAAAACAGCTGCCTGTACCTGGCGGGACAGCAGGGTGGTTTATTCTCTGGTGTTTAGGTTCACTTCCTGTTTAAAGTCCTAGTAGATGATGAAAAAAGTAAAAAATAAGAAGTTTCGTGTCTATCTGCTCAGTCTGTGTGACACCTGCAGTCAGTGGAGGTGGGACCTCCCTGCCCAGCTGTAGGCACCTCCCCAAACCCATTTAAAGCAGAACTGGTCAGGTCTCTGTGGAGGCCTCGGGGGCTCCGGGGTGGGACCTGCCCCTGTCCCTGAGCATCCTCCGGGGAGGCACAGCCTGTGCCCCTCGCTGCCAGGCGCCTCCTCCAGCTGCCTCTGCAGAGAGTGCCCAGGACAGCGGCTCTCCAGGCCAAACACAACTGCATCTGTTCTCCTGCTTGTACCAAAAGACTGCTGCTACTTCATTTTATTGCTTTTTGGTGATTATTTCTATTAAGATTAAGAAGATTGTCTAATAAAAGCGAGAGGCAATGCTCGATATTAACAAAAAAATATAAAGCATTACAGGATAAGACTCTGAAGAACCTCCCATCTGATATCACCAGCTTTTTGAGTAAAAACAAATGCTCCTCAGAAGAAAAAAATTAGAAATAAGTGGTAGATTTATTGATGGGTAAATGGTACTCCCTCAAAAACACGCTGATTTTTAAGTTTTTAAAATTTCCCTTGGATCAGAGCTGCCTTTCTGTTTGTCAATACAGGCAGCCAGTTCAATTATTATTTATCAAGGCTGCAGGGATGACAAATGGCTTTGCTTACCACTGGATTTCTTATCTTTGGCAACTCAGAGTATCAATTACTACTATTAAAAAGAAATAATTGCCCTGAGTGACAAACCAGCACACAATCAAACTGTACATAATTGCTGCCAGCACTTTGCATTATGTCACATTACGTCAAAAAAAGAAATCTGAATCGGGAACTGAAAGGTAAAGGCACTTCTGTGCTTTGACACAGGAATGAAGGGTGTGGGCTAAACCCAGGGACTGAAAATTGTGGGGTACAGGAAAGAAATAATGACATCCCAGTGCCAGCAGCAGCAGCAGTGATCCGGCCTCGGCAGCATCCTGGGGGAAGCCACGGCCAGGCTGTGGGGTCACCTGCACCAGCCCTGCCAGAGCTCCCACCCAGCCTGGCCTTGGGCACTGCCAGGGATCCAGGGGCAGCCACAGCTGCTCTGGGAATTCCAGCCCAGCCCCTCCCCACCCTCCCAGCCAGGAATTCCCAATTCCCAAGATCCCATCCATCTCTACCCTGTTGCAGTGGGAAGCCATTCCCTGTGTCCTGTCCCTCCATCCCTTGTCCCCAGTCCCTCTCCAGCTCTCCTGGAGCCCCTTTAGGTACTGAGGGACTGCAATTAGATCACCCCAGAGCGTTCTCTTCTCCAGGCTGGCCCATCCCAACTCTCTCAGCCTGTCCTCACAGGAGAGGGTTCCCTCACTCCGTGTCCCAGTGGCACCCCCTGACCCCCCACCACACAACCCAGAGAGAGCCCCACCTTTGGGGAGGTAAGAAGGGCTCATTCTGCCAGCAGCTTTTGAAGATACATTTGAAAGGAGCAGAAGGTGGATCTTTCCCCTTCTCTGGAGGCTGTTGCACACCAACCTCTCATGGAAGCTCGTTCCTGGCAGCCCGAGCCTTTCCTCAGTGAACCGGGGCCGTGTCCTCAGAGCACCTGCGGAAGGCAGCCGCCCACTGCGAGCTGTGTGGAGCTTTTCAAAAAATCCCGGGAGTTCACGTCTTCAAAGATGCTTCTACAGATTGTAAAAGATTAAAACTAAAAGCACTGAAGCCGGAGAGAAGAATCCCTGGCTGGTTCCATGGAAGCGTGGCTGCCGTGCTGTGCTGGAGCAAAGGTCCCTCTGGCCCCGCGATGCTGCGAGCGGCCTGAGGGATTTATATTTAGAGAGAAAATGTAGGAATGGAACAAATGGAAAGAGGTATCCCAGGAAAAGCATTCCTGTGTCTGCTTCCTCCAGCTCCGTGCTGGTGCATCCCCTTCCTCTGGAGCTGCCCCCGCTGCCCTCCTCTCTCTGGGCTCCTGTGGTCAGTTCCTTGGACACTCGCAGCCCTTCAGCACCCCCACATGCACCAAGAACCCTGGTTTTGGTTTTTTCCCCTCCATATTTCCCTTTCCAGACCTGAACTGATGCATTTCTGGATTGTTGCTGAGCCCTTGACTGCCCTTTTCCCAGCACTAACTCAAAGACAATTTTCCAGCCAGGAGAAGAACACCTTGGAGGCCTTCATCCCACTCTGCACCGTGGGCTTGCTGCCCTGCACCAGCCACTCCGGGTGATTCCCGTTTGCTGTGGTTCCACTGCCGGCCCCCGGCTCTCTCAGCTCCCTGCTGCTCTCCCAGCACCCCGAGGAGCCCGGTTTTCCCAGCACAGGAGTGTCTCATCCCTATGACATGAATTTATTCATCAGTGCCAGGCCCAGCTCCGATCTGAGCGGGGGCTCTGCTGAGAAACACGACGGCCACCCCAGCCCTGCTCGCTGCCTCCTCTCCACACGCTTCCCTCCGTGTTTTCATTTCCCTTCCACAGCACCGCCTGAAATGGGGGAAAAGACACTGCCGTTACCCCGGTCCCACCCAGCCACTGCCTTGGGATTTTCTTATTGCCTACGTCCATTATACTAAAAATAAACCTGACGAGCTCATTTAATTTTAGCCTATGAGTGTCTATATGAATATTTATAATGCTCCACATTAGAAATGCTGAAAAGTTCCAGAGCCTGAGAACACGGCAGCAGACCCCGGGGAATAGAACAGCTCTTCCTTTTTTTTTTGTCCTATTTCGAGCCGGTTTCACACATCCTGCATTCCCGATGTGAAGTCTCGCACTGAATGTCTCAACTGCTTAAAGCACTTTGTGATGTTTTGTGCTTGATGAACACAGACTGAGTTCCCATGCAAGAAGAAGGGAGTGTTTCCAAAGGAATTCCCTGTGAATTTGTGCAAGGAGAACCAACTTATTGCAGTGCTTTCCTGTGCATATCTGGCTTTCATGTGGTTTTCATTTCAAGGCCAGTTTGGATGGGGCTTGGAGCAACCTGTCCTAGTGGAAGGTGTCCCTGCCCATGGCAGGGGATGGAGCTGGATCATCTTAAGGTCCCTTCTATAATTCCACAGTTGTATGATTAATTCCACAGAAAATGAAAACACATGTTCTCAGTTCTCACCCACCCAAGCCCTGAGTTTCATGCCCTGCTTCAGACAACCAAACTCTTCTCACCTCCCCTAAAACCCTCGCTGTTCCCAGGACTGGTGGCACCCAGGGTCTCTTGAAAATCTGCTGCACAAGGGAGCTCTGGCTGTGAGCTCTGCCCCACAGCAAGGTCTGGAGGTGTGGGAAGAGCCAGCCAGAGCCTGGCTCAGCCGTGCTGCCAGTCCAGCACGGCACAACCTGTTCCCATCGCACCGTCTGCTTCCCCCGTGAGCTCAGCTCTGTCTGCAGGGATCGCCCTCACGAGTCAGTCACTGCGGGGTGATGGGCAGCAGCTGCACAGTGTCTCTGACAGGAGAAGAGCTTTAACTGCAGCCAAGGCGCCTGTGCAAAGCTGGTTTAAGGTGTGGGAAGAGCTGGGCACACACAGCAGAGGAATATGGCTGAAATGCTCAGGAATCAAGTGTGGAAAATCTTGCCTCAGGGGAAATTTTCCCTAATCGTTTTTAGTGAGAGGGCATTTTAAACCCAGAGACTGAACAAGTATCCAAAGGACCAGTTCAGGGCTTCCTCAGAGGTCGCTGCCCTACCAGGACGTGCCCAGCTTCCACAGGTAACGCCACCTCTGCCCATCCCTGCCCTTCCCGGATCCTTCGTGTCCCTCGTGGAAACGCTCTGGGCAGAGGGGGGCTGCGGAACTCTTCCCTGTTACTCCCTCGGTTTCATTCCTCCTGCACAGGAGGATGCACAGGAGGATCAGCCTATCTGAGGGAGGGTTGTAGCACTTGAGTGGAAGAGCCAGGCTGTGAGAAACTCTTGAATTCAAGCCTTTTCCTTTGGAACAGAGAAGGTGTAAAAGGAAAGACAGGGAGTGAGCGGTTGCCAGGCTCTGTGATTCTGGTATCAGAGATGACAAGTGACTTGTGACAGCAGGTCCAGGGCAATACTTGGGTCACTTCTCACGTACCAGGGTGCAGGATGTGAGGGGAACGTGGAGGGAAAGAAGCAGAGATCTGATGCTGCTCCTCCCTCTCCTCTGCCTTCTTTTATTTCGAGCACAAGAGCAGCTGCAGAATCAGGTTGAAAAAGGACTGAAATGAGCCAACCTCTGATGCCAGCAGGAAGGCAGAGAAAAAGGCAACTCTGAGGGACCCCCCAGCTGCTCTCCTCCATCCCTCCCTCAGCAGAGCAGTCCTGGAAGGGTGGCATCCCTCTCATCCCTCCTCTCCCCACATGCCCCTCCTTCGCTGCTTCTGCCTGCTCATCCTTTTGCTCTGTCACAACCGAGTTGGCACCGAGCAGTATTTTTCTTCTCATGCTCTCAGAGACATTGGAGCACTTGAAGTGCCATTATCACTGCTCTCAAGAGTTCCAGGTTTCCGTACAGTGAAGAGAATCAATACAAGCACTGCAATAGGTGACGACCCCTCTATAGCTTTAGAAATTTTACATCCTTCTCCCTTCTCTGCTTTTCATTATGTCTAATTACCTGATCTACAGCTCCAAACAGGAATCAATGGGGCTGTATTGCAACAAATTATTGTGGATTCTCTTTAAAAAAAAAGGGTTCAGAAAGTGCTATTGAATATGACACTTCCAATTATATAAAGCAAATGAGCTTTCCATTGGCACTGGAGACTGGGAGCCAGTTCGTTACCAGCAGCTCATATTCCACTGCCAGTACAATCAGTTTATTTTCCACGTGCTTTAGGACTTCCCCCTGCCCCTTCCCAGGGAGGCTCTTGTGTCCTCAGCACTGCCCCCTGACCCTGCTCTCTGTGGGGTTGTGCTCCAGTTGCACAGTGTGCTGGATGTGCAGGAAGATGGGATCCAGGGGAGCCTCTGTGGTGTGTGGGTGCTCCCCTCGGAGGTGTGTGCATCCGAGCAGCTGCACATCACTCTGATAAATGCTCTTTTCCAGCAGCACCTACAGGTTTTCTTAATTTAATAAGGGGGCTTGTGTTTTCCTGAGGTACACAGGGAGAAATCCAGGAGCTGTAGCAAATCGCTCTGCCTGGAGAAGTGGAGTTGTTAGTGATTCACTGGTGGTGAGTCAATGCCTGCTGGACACCAACATTCCCTCTCGAAAGAATCCCGTATGTGCCCAGCCCTTCTCCCCTCACTCATTGCTCCACACTGGATCCTCTCTGAAGCTTCTGTTCTGTTGTCTAAAATCAGGTGCCAGTCTCACCTCACTGGGAAAACGTGTCTAGGAGGAAGTCAGACTGAGTTCTGGATCATAATAAACCAAATAAAGCCAGTTTTAGACATTTCCTACTATGGGCGTCTTCTCTACCATGCACCATACCCCAAAGTGTGTGACCCTGAGCCCTTGCACAGCTCCCAAGCCTTGAACACGGAGCTGAAGGATTTCATCCCTGCTGTGGTCCCTCCTTCATCTCAGGGGTAGCATTTTAATTAAGAAAATTCCATTACTTTGGTTTTTCTCTCAGACTGTGTTTGACACCTTCCATGGTCTCTCTCTGTCAGTTGTGCTTGAAGATCTGACACTGCTGGAACTCAGCCGAAAGGAAAAATTAGGAATGTGGGCACCCTTTAATCACCTGGCTACTGTAACAAGTGGGGACAGACAACAACGGAGAAAATCATCCAAAAACATAACTGTGCTTTTAATGTTTCTATGGAAATTTATGGAGAGGAAGTGTGATGCACAGGCATACCACCTCATTTGGTATGCACAAGGCACATCATGCTGAGCTGCTAATGAGATAGCAATTTGGAGGTTTGGGAAGTGCTGGCTATGCTTTGTGCCCACAAGAATCAATGAAAACTGATGAGTGAAGGTTTACAAAATTCAGTGTAAGAACTACAGGAGCTTTGTGCCCGGATGGAGGGACAGAGCTGGCAGCAGAAGCTCAATTCCTCGCATAAGGTCTGGATCAGCTTGAGATTTTTCCTAAAGGTACGGCAAAAAGACATACCTGCTTTCCATTTCAGAGTTGGAACTTCATAAATATTTTAATTTGCCAAGTGCCTGCTATTTAATGTTTGCGTACCAAGGAAATGTGAGCGAGTATTGCCTTGCATGAAGCGCTTGGAAAACAAATTTGGGCACCTTTGATTGTCTGCCCCTCTGCAGAACGAAGGGAGCGTTATCCACCGTGTCCTGTCTGTTGTCAGCAAGCAACACTTCGGGATTATTTGTATTTGAAAAAAACCAACCCCACCACTGAGCTGAGTACCTCTGAAGACAGAAAGTTTTGCTTTTGGCTATTAAAGGAGCAGAATAAAATAAATCACTTATGCTGAATAAATCATTGATTCTGAGTTACACGCGAGTGCTCCTCGGTGCTGGCTCCTGGGTGAGACAAGTGGGACACGTTTGTGTGACTCTACTGTTGAATTTGCAGCCTGAATCTGTCCCAAGGGCTTCCCAAAAATAACTGTGTTGAATAACTGGGTTGAAAAACAAAGATAGGCAGGGACCAAATCCAGAGCACACTGCAGCCTCTGCCACTTATCTCTGTGCTGCAGTGAAGGTGCAATCGCCAGCGATGCTGGGAGGGCAAAAATCACAGAATCACTGAATCCTTTCAGCTGGAAAAGCCCTCTCAGCCCATTGAGCCAAAACTGTGCCCGATGCCCACCTTATCCCCAGCCCAGAGCCCTGAGTGCCACCTCCAGGAATTCCTGGGACACCTCCAGGGATGGGCACTCCAAACCTCCCTGGGCAGCCCCTGCCAAGGCCTGAGCTCCCTTTCCATGGGGAAATTCCTGCTCATGTCCAACCTGAGCCTCCCCTGGCCCAGCCTGAGGCCGTTCCCTCTCCTCCTGTCCCTGTTCCCTGCGAGCAGAGCCCGACCCCCCCCGGCTGCCCCCTCCTGTCAGGGAGTTGTGCAGAGCCACAAGGTCCCCCCTGAGCCTCCTTTTCTCCAGGCTGAACTATCACAAATGTGGGTGAAACTTTTCCCACCTGAGCCCCTGTGGATGGAGCCTCCTCTGCCCCATGCCCCACCCAGGAGGGTCCAGCACCCCAGCCGCTCTCCCTTCCAGCCCCTCTGCCTTCCAGCAGCCCCTTGTGCTGTTCTAGGGCAGGGCAGGGGTTTCAAGTGACCTCTGTGCCCTTGGCGTGCTGGTATCAGGCAGCATCTGCTGCGAGGCAGCCCCGTGCATGAGACACATAATCTGCATTTATTTCAGCCCTGGATCAAGGAAACGCATCCATAAAGCCGAGGTCTTGCAGGTTCCGGATAGATGGAGCAGTCTCGCAAACGGAGGCTGTCCCTGGCAAGAGGGAGCAAAAAGCTGCTGGCAAAGAGGTATTAACTTCACTGTGCTGCATTTTATGAGGCAACAAAGAGTGTCTTGGTTCTGTGCCGTGAAAGTAAATAGAACAATATTTCAGACCTCCTTATTCAGTTGTCCAAATGCACATAACCGATTTTTGCAGATAGGGATTTATGTTCTCTTGTCAGCATCTAATAAAGTAGAGCAATTGCTCCTGCCATTTATTTCAGTGCTGTTGCCTTTAGCTCAGTATCCTTGTGTACACTTTGTGCTGCCTGCTCCGAGTCCTGCCCAGCCCCTCGCTCCCCGCGGCGGATCCGCCGGCACGGGATGCTCTGGACCACACCCGAGATGGTTTGGAGAGGTGCTATAGGTGTCCAGTGAAGGGCGTAGAGAGGAAATCGTGAAGGGAGCGCCTGAGGGAGACGAGGTTCGGCTCAGACCGGAGGAAAGGAGGCTCGAGGGGACCTTCTGGCTCTCCCCAACTCCGTGACAGGAGTTTGTAGCACAGCCCAGCAGCTGCTCCCCACGAGATGAGAAATACCGAGTGTGTGGGGCTGTGTCCGGCACATCCCCGCGGGTCCGGGGTGCGGGTGGACACTCGCAGCTCCCGCCGGCCCTGCCCGTGTCGCAGGGTGCTGGGGTGACCTTTCGGAGCCCTGCCCGTGTCTCAGGGCGCTGGGGTGACCTTTCGGAGCCCTGCCCGTGTCTCAGGGGGCTGGGGTGACCTTGCGGAGCCCTGCCGTGCCCCGGGCTGTGCGGGGAAGGGGCTCAGTGACCAGCCCGGGCACTCAGCAGCTGCTGCCCGTGTCCCTCCCGCTCGCCCCACGCCTTGGCGAGCGCCGGGCACGGCGGGGTTCGCCCGGGGGTGACTCCGTGCGTGGGCAGGCTGGGAGCCAGCGCGGTCCTCTCATTACTTCGCCAGCATAATTCAGCAAGAAAAGAGGTCTCCATGCTTCAGTGGCAGTTTTTAAAGATTTTTCTTTTTCATGTTTTATTCAGCTTGAATTTGTATTTCAGCTCCTAGTTCCTTGGGAGGAAATACAAATCGATCCAGACGAGCAGCGGCCGGCTCATCCCCGGCACTGTCTGTATAAAGAATTGCTCTGCAGAGGCCGAGCAGGACGTGAGCGGAGGAGCTGCCGAAAGCCCTCGGGGCTTTGCTGTCGGAGTCTGGGTTTTGGCCGCTTTGCTGCTGCCCAGAGCTGCTGGCACCGATTCCTGCGGCACAGAGCAGCGAGGGCTCCCAAGCCGGGGCCACCGCCAGGGACAGAGGAGGTGGCGGGCAAGGGGCTGTTGTACTCGGTTTGGGGAAGCGGGATTTGGGGAATGATTTAGCTTTGGGTTGTTTTCCCGAAGTTTCAGAGGAACTGAGGGCTGTTAGGTGACATGACAGTTTTCTTGAAACCCTGAGATTTTGACTATGACGCATTTTTCAGAAAATGCACATTTTTCATACTTCCAATATCCTCCCACCCAAATTTCCTGACAGAAATGTTTTGGACTTGCAACTTGAAGATTGCAAAAAGAAACCAGTGTTGAAATATTGAACCTTTTCCCTATGCACATGTTTATTTATGTGCTTGACACGAAGTAGCTTGACAAAAATCGTGTCGCTTGTTCCAATTGAAATGCACATCCCAAGTGTTTCTGCTTCCCATTAACACCTGGGAGAGGGAAAGGCTGAAATGTTGGCTCTTTTGTGGTTTATTTCATAGAGGATGGGTTTGAAACACAAATAAGGAGGAAAAAAAAGAAGAAACCACTGGTTTTAAATATCAGCTGCTATAAAGTCCAGGGTTAAAATGTCCTTGTGCCCCCTCTACTTGCCTGCCATTATTCACCAAGGACAAGGAAAGAATCACAGGGCTCAGCACCCTTGACTCAAAACCAAGCCTATAAATGGACTCAATTTTTTTTACATTTTAACTGTTCCAGTGGAATGAAATCCTGAACTCCGTTTCCCCCTGGTTTTGGATGTGCTATAAATGGAATTGCCCGCTGGAGGAGAACCTGGGGGTTGGTGTTTGTCAAACACAGGGAGATTCTCCCGTGTGTAAAATCAGCCAAATTAAAGCCCGGTGCTGAAGGTCTGTGTCCTTCACAGCATGAGGATTCCCAGGGATGCTGGCAGGCTCCTGCAGCAAGGATGTGCAGGGCAGAGCCTCGGCTCACCTCAGCAAGGGACACACTGAACCTCCTCTTGCTGCTTCTAAAACAGAGCGGGGAAACACAGGGCTCCAAAAGAGCTAATAAAAATGATAAGGGACATTTATAGTGATAATTTGGTGCTATTAAATATATAAATTTATTTTCTGTTTTTAAACTTGCAGTTTATTTTTAACAATTGTAACAGGCACCATTATAAAAGCTTTACTGATATTTATGAATCTTAACATGAAAGAGAACATTGCACTGAAAACGAATGTGCCAAGGGTAGGATTTTTCTGTGGAAAGCTATAAACAGCTTGCAAAATCAACCAATTTTAGTCTAGATTCTCATAAATGGAACAGTTTGGGCAGAGAACCTTGGGTGCATCCTTAGGTCAGGCAGTCCTGGTACTGACTGCAGAACGTGAGGATGGAAACATCCAGTTTCTAGGGAGCTACAGTCTGAACCTCTGCCTGTGGCTCTTTGGGGCTTTTTCTCCCAGTTGCCCTTCTTGCTCCAGCAGTTCTGTCCTTCTCCTCATGACTGCTCCTGGTGTCTTCACAGCTGTCGGCCGTATCCTCAGTTCAACCACTTCTTTTGTGCTAAACAAGACAGAAACTTTTTCCTATCCCTTGTAAAATACTCCATCCATTCTCTTGTCATTTTTTACCCAGCTGTCATCAGTTTCCATCTGATTTTTTCCCCCTGCTCAGGTTCATACATTATTCCAGATGAAATTCCTCCAAGGATTTCCGCAGCAGCGTTACAGGGAACATGTCCTGGCTGCCAGTTTCTACAAAATGCTTTTCCCGTTTACAGAAGGCTTTGCTGTGAACATGAATCTCCTCTCGAGCTCCTCAGGAGCCCAGCGGGGCCACGATCGTATTTTAACTCAATGGGCGTTGACATCCCGGCTGTGAGAGCTGGGCATCCGGCATCCAGCAGCTCTCCGAGGAGTGCGGTTCGGTGTCCTTCCACCCTGCCCAGGTTGGATGGGCAGCAGCTCCGGGCAGCTCCGGGCAGACCCCGTGGGCAGCCTCACACGGCTGCCCAGGACCCGCGTGTGCCGTGTCGGGATCCTGCCGTGAAAGGCAGCCCCCACGTGTTCAGCACTGCCAAACCATCGTTTGGGGGCTGAGGAGATGGGGCAGTGCTGCAGGTATCCTAATTAATTCATTTTCACAGAGGGCCCTGGGTATCTGCAGTGAGGTGTTCCAGTTCTTCCCACAGCTGGTTCCATGGGTGCTGTGGGAGGCCCGGGAGGAGCAGGGATGGTGCAAGGCAGCTGCTTCCTTCGGGAGGGACGTGGGAGATGCCCTGGGCACTGCCCAGGCACACTGCTGGCACATTGCCAGCCTTCAGGCTTTGCGGAATCACCCGACCCTGCTCATCCAGGCACTGTCACCAAGACAGATTCATCCCACACTCATTTGCCATCGTGACAACATCCTCAGGGACTGGGAGTCCCACTCCATCCAGTGAGCAATTTCAGAGAACCACAGAACAGTCTGGGTTGGAGGGAGCTTAAATCCCTCCCAGTGCCACCCCTGCCATGGCAGGGACACCTCCCACTGTCCCAGGCTGCTCCAAGCCCCAATGTCCAGCCTGGCCTTGGGCACTGCCAGGGATCCAGGGGCAGCCACAGCTGCTCTGGGAATTCCAGCCCAGCCCCTCCCCACCCTCCCAGGGAACAATTCCCAATTCCCAAGATCCCATCCATCCCTGCCCTCTGGCACTGGGAAGCCATTCCCTGTGTCCTGGCAGTCCAGGCCCTCTTCCAAAGGGCCCTCTTCCCTCCCCTCCTCTCTCGAAGCCCCTTTAGGCCCTGGAAGGGGTTCTGAGCTCTCCCTGGACCCTTCTCTTCTTCAATTTGGAATTCAACAATTAACTTTGAACTGCCTACAGTACAATAAGATTAATTTCCCCTGCTCTGCCCACCAATTCCAGTGAATTCTGCAGCTGACCAGGGCTGGCAGGGTGCCCTGGCACAGCCCCAGGCTCGTGGCTGTCTGTGCTGCTGGGAACTTTGCCGGCTTGTGGGCAACTCGTCCCTGTCACACACTGTGGAGCTGGTGTTTCTCAGAAATTGTCTTGTATTGCCAAATAAATGAATTAAAAAGACTTCTGTGGGCTGCACACTGGTATTGTTTTCAGTCAAAACTTCTTCACAATATTGGTTGTGTCTTGAAAGTAATTAATTTGGCAGGAAGTTAAAAAGAGAAAAAAACAGAGAGATTTGAAGGCTGGTTTCCAGTTCTCATTGCTCTGTCTTTATCTCTCAAGGAAAGACTGCACACAGGTGTCAAACGAGAAGGCTGCTCATAATTACACTCCTTAAACACTTAATAACATTTTCTTAAATTAATATATTCCCCATCTGTGTAGCGTTTAAGACATTCAGCTCATAATATTGCCTAGTTTATCAGTGTCAAATGACACATCCCCGATCCATTGGAGAATATTATCAACAGATAGAGGCTTAACGCGTGTTATTGCTCATTCAGCTAATGAGTGTGATTCGAGCTGGTGCTATAATTAATAACAGAACTCAAACACCAATTGTAGTGGGGATCTAACTTAGTTTCATGCAGAAAAACTGTGCAGATATGAAAATAAACCAACCCCCCCAAATCACTGGAGGAGGATCACTGGGGCCAGGCTGGTGGCGGCTCCGTGGGATGGCTCTGCCTCAGGATGCCCCTGGGCACAGCCCGTGTTCCTGCTGAAGGCCAGGAGGAATCACAGAATCCCGAGATCCCTGGGGCTGGAAAAGCCCTCTCAGCCCACTGAGTCCAACCTGTGACCTATCCTTGTCCCCAGCCCCGAGCTCTGAGTGCCATGTCCAGCCCTTCCTGGGACACCTCCAGGGATGGGCACTCCAACCCTCCCTGGGCAGCCCCTGCCAAGGCCTGAGCACCCTTTCCACGAAAAAAATTCTTCTTGAAGCTTCCTTGAAGACCCCAGGGCTCGGCAGCTGAAGGCTTTTCATTGCATTTCCTGAGGAACATGGGGAAAGGCAGCCCATGGTGCCAAGAGGCTGGGGCAGAGCAGGTTGCACGCCTGGATGATCTGGTGGATGCAGCTGCAGCATTTTCCATGGTACAAAGGCTCTGAGGCCAAAGGAACCTGAAGGAACCCATGATCAGCTGTTCTGACCTCCTCTGCCATGGGGGTGGCACTGGTGCCAAAGCTGTGATGGACCCTTGAGTGGGGACATGGAGACCCCCAGGGCAGGGGATGGAAAGCAGGGCCACCCAAAGGTTTGCAGATGGTTTCAGGCAGCAGTGGAGCTGCTGGCCAGTGCTCCTGAGAAGTGCCTGGCTGTCCATCACCGCCGCCCCTCTGATCCCAGGCAGTGCCAGGGGCCGGCAGGGGAAGGGGCTGTGCCACCTCTGCCAGGCAGAACCCAACAGCCTTTGTGTTTGTGGCTCTGTCTGGTTCTGGTCTGATTGCTGAGCAGAGCTGGGTATGGAACAATCTGAGTTTGGTTTGCCATCTCTCCAGCCGCTGGTTTGCTCTGGATCCTCAGTGTAATGGTACCTAAAAGCATTTGTGTCTTAATTATTGATATCATTTCTTGTAATTAAAATACCTGCTCATACTGTCATGGAATTTCTACTCTAACTGGAGCAGTGCCTTGCTAAATAAAAGCACATCATTAAAGTGCTTTCCTTTTCCTTCAGCACACTCTGGCCTCATTGCCATGGAGTTGGTTTTACAGGAGGTAAAAATGTCAGGAGTTCATCCGGCCATGACCCGGTGCTGGGTACTGGATCAGGCTGAAGTCCCCAGGCGTGCAGCCGGGATTAATGTGTTTCTGACGAGCTGCTGTGCTTGCACGGCCGAGCCGGCTGGGAATCAACTTACTTGATTCTATTTAGTTTCCCCTTTCATTCTTTTTTTTAATCAGACCTGGAGGTTTTGCAGCTGAAACGGCTCCAGCCAAGAGCTCTGCAGAGCCCAGCCCCGCTCTCGCTCCCCTGTGGAGGGACCCCTCAGCTCCCTGCGCCCGGCTTCGCTCTCATTAAACAGCTCCTTCTGCCCTCACGCATTAATGTTTCATGGGATCTAAATCTCCCTTTACTAAACATAAATAATCAATTCAACCCCATCTTAAAAGAGGAGACAGAGACTAAAATCCCGTGTAGCACTGGCCAGCCAGTGCCAGGACTCTGGGTAAGGGTTTGGTCTAAACACCAGGGAGATGTGGATGAGAAATTCAAAAAGGAAGAAAGAAACCAGCAAACAGTTGAGTGTCCCTCGCCATCAGACCTCGCTGAACCCCTGTGGCATTGACAATGGAACTGCCAAATCCCTGCTTGGTACCAACAGCCACCAGTGCCGGGGTGACTCCGTTTGGGATGCCCCAGGTGGGACATGGGGTGTGTGGGGTGGTTGGGGCAGACAGAGGAGGTGTCACCTCGGGCCAGCCTGGGGCTGGGGTGCCGTGGCTGGGCTGTTCCAGCAGAGGAGCTCCCCAGGCAGCCCCCAGCCCATCCTGGAGCCCGCTCTGGTGGGAACCCTGCAGTGCCTCACTGTGCTCTCACACAGCCCGTCTGGCAGGAGGGAGTGGGAGAGGGATGGGTGATTTGAAACCTCAAATGAGAGTCAGTCTCCTTCAGAACACTTGGATGCACTTGGATGCTGCCTCTCTGCAATCATGTTGTGACAGTAGATGTTCTGGCAGGCAAAATAGACCTCAGGATTTTGATTTTCTTTATACTACTTTTTATTGCTCTCTACTCTGAACTCTCCTTCCCTCTTATATTGCTGATCCTTGTCAGAAAAAACAACTGCAAGGAAGAATCTCAGAGAAATTGGAAAAAGATTTTTGCTTTGTTTTTGTTACTGGTGTTTTGGGGCTTTTTTTGTTTTGTTGTGTTTTTTGGTCTGTAATTGCAGACTCCTCACTGCTGAGCACAGGCGCTGAGCCAGGCATTGTTCCTCCTTTCCAGCTGACAGAAATTTTTTGTAACCACATTTTAGTCCAAGGGGAAAAGTTAAATATAGGCAGGATGAGGAAAATTACCGTGCAGCGTGGTGGAGAAAGTGCTGACTTGGGTCTGTTCCCGAGCAGAGGCAGCAGTGATTTCACGGGGTGCGAGTGCCGAGGCAGCGGCTGAGCCGTGCTCCAGGGCTGGTGTGGGGTCCTTGGGCCCTGCTGGGGGTGGGGGGCACCCACCCTGGCACCCACCCCAGCACCCACCCTGCCACCCACCATGGCACCCACCCAGGCACTCACCCCGGCGCCCAC
>VZRV01004682.1:300914-313557 GCA_013398115.1 Falcunculus frontatus
GCCACCCACCCTGCCACCCACCCTGGTACCCACCGCGGCACTGCAGCACCTTGTGAGGCACAGGCAGGGTGGGACCCCCTCTCTGGGAGCAGGGGCAGCCGAGGTGCCCTTCAGAGCCACAGAGGGTCCCTGGCAGGCTGCGGGTGCCTCCCTCTCCCGGTGGCTCTGGAACCCCTCCTGTGACAGGAGGTTGGAAGCACAGCGTGAGGGGAGGGTTTTGGTGAGCTGAGCAGAGCCTGAGTGTTTCTCCTCCAGTGGATGACTGGTTTTTCTTACCCTGCCAAATCACAGAATCAGAGAAGCCCAGAATGGTTTGGACTGGAAGGGCCCTTCAGTTCATCGCGTTCCACCCCTGCCATGGGCAGGGACACCTTGCACTAGACCAGGTCCAGACCCTTGTCCAAAGTCTCTCTCCAGGCTCTCCTGGAGCCCCTTTAGGCTCTGGAAGGGGCTGACTCAGCCAGCCCTTGTCCTTGCCTGTGACCTGCCCTCCGTGCTCTGACCAGGTGGGTGTCAGTGCCAGCCCTGTGAGCTGCTCCTGTGAGCTGCTGCTGTGAGCTGCTCCTGTGTGCTGCTCCTGTGAGCTGCTGCTGTGAGCTGCTCCTGTGAGCTGCTCCTGTGAGCTGCTCCTGTGAGCTGCTCCTGTGTGCTGCTCCTGTGAGCTGCTCCTGTGAGCTGCTCCTGTGAGCTGCTCCTGTGAGCTGCTCCTGTGAGCTGCTCCTGTGTGCTGCTCCTGTGAGCTGCTCCTGTGTGCTGCTCCTGTGAGCTGCTCCTGTGAGCTGCTCCTGTGAGCTGCTCCTGTGTGCTGCTCCTGTGAGCTGCTCCTGTGTGCTGCTCCTGTGAGCTGCTCCTGTGAGCTGCTCCTGTGAGCTGCTCCTGTGTGCTGCTCCTGTGAGCTGCTCCTGTGTGCTGCTCCTGTGAGCTGCTCCTGTGAGCTGCTCCTGTGAGCTGCTCCTGTGTGCTGCTCCTGTGAGCTGCTCCTGTGTGCTGCTCCTGTGAGCTGCTCCTGTGAGCTGCTCCTGTGAGCTGCTCCTGTGTGCTGCTCCTGTGAGCTGCTCCTGTGTGCTGCTCCTGTGAGCTGCTCCTGTGAGCTGCTCCTGTGAGCTGCTCCTGTGAGCTGCTCCTGTGAGCTGCTCCTGTGTGCTGCTCCTGTGAGCTGCTCCTGTGAGCTGCTCCTGTGAGCTGCTCCTGTGCTCACTCTGCAGGTCCTCAAGGACAGTGAGCCCCTGGCAGAACCCGAACACAGCCCTTGATGTAAAGCCCCCAGAGCAACAGGAAATATGAAAACCGGAAACAACCACAAAATATTTCTCCTCTGAGCAGAGAGCCAGAGGAGACAAGGAGAAGGAGGATGTGGTAGGAGCGATTAAAACGTGTGCTGGTTGAAGGGAGGTGTCAGAGGCCAGAAGAGCAGCCATGAAATTCAGACTCAGTTTTGCAGTGTCTGCAGTTTGCTGGGGGAACCTGCTGCTGCATTAAATTGTTCAGGCCAAGAAACCAATACGATTTTAGGACAAACCAGAGTTTATGCAGTTACTGATATAGATTTCTGAACAACAGCATTCCCATCTATCAGGAACTGAGGGAGTCATGAGCAAAACCCATCCTGGGTGAAACCAGAAATGTGCTGAAAGAAACCCAGCTGACCTTCCCAAGAGTACATCACAGCCCTCCCTGAAGCAGCTCCTCTTTGCCTTTGCTCCTCCTGCTCTGTTTCACCTCCAAGCACCAGCTTTCCCTCTCCCCTGCAGCTTTTCCTCGGGACAGTTTTCCGTCTGCACCGCGGGCAGTGGAGCCTGTGCGGAGGAAAGGTTGTAAAAGGAGGGGGAAATAGTGAGGTCACTTCTGTGTCAGTGCTGCTGTGCACGGCCGAGGAAGCTTTGGGTAACCTGGTTTGTGTGAATGTCAGCAAGGTCAGCCAGGAGCGGGACACTGAGCCCCAGCAGTGACAGGAGGACAGGACACCAACAGCGCTGGGTTCTCCTTGGGGCAGCCATTCCCCCACCTGTGCAAAGATGTGGTTCTAATGCTGTTTTAACGTCCGTGGAAGAATTCTCCATGAAGGTATTTCTGGATGGATGCACCTGCTCTGAACTGTCCCGGGGGGGATTTGAACTTCACACTCACACACACCCCTTATATATCTGCTTTACAACAAGTTGTATTGCCTTTTCCATAAATATCCTACTTAATACTATTCTATAATACATACACCTACAAATTCCAATTTACTCTGGCTTCTCTACCTCCAAATTCCTGGACAAGCCAAAGGACAAATTAAAAACCAGGTCCATTTGGTCAGTGAATCACTCCTATGTCTTTGCAGCGAGAGTGACAAAGTTTCAGAGTCTCGAGGAGTCCTGGGGATTTGGAAGCCTAATGATGTGTGTGTCCCTTCTCTAAATTTATTTTTCTACTCTTACTTAAGGAAAATAAACGTGGGCAGGGGACAGCTCAGCAAAACACCCAACAAAGGTTTGCTGCCTTTAGCACTTAGAGGACTTTGAAACACTTGACACATTGAGGAGGAACAGTCTGGGGACTTCCATTCACTCATCTGACAGGAACTTACTCGATGAATGCTGCACTTGTACTTCACCACTGTGTTGTTTCAAGGAGTCACGTAACGAAGAAAATCAATGGATTTTCCCATTCTCCTACTCCGTGCAACAAACTGCCTCTGCTGCCAGAGCTGCTGGGGGAGCCTCTGGGAGCCCAGTGACACCAGCCCATCCATCTCCTCCCGTCCAGCCCTCGCGGCCCCCCTGCCCATGGAGCCTGAGCTGGTATTTCAGTCCCACATTGATTTTTCCTCTCAGACCTGAAGAGCTGTGACCAAACACAGCCCGGGCTCGTTCCAGCTGCTCCCTCCTCATTAGCTGCTGCTAACACACACCCACGGCACGGGATTAGCCGGGTCAGGGCTCTGTTTGCTCAGGCAGAATTGTGCTTAAGGACTTCAATTACTCTGGAAGGCATCCACTGAGCACCTGATGGGGCAGAGATCTGGGAATGAGCCGGGGTTTATCAGTGTCACCCCTCGTAATCATAACTCACAATCTCCTGCTAGCACATGTCCAGTGCTGGTGTAGAATCCCAGAATCACAGAATGGTTTGGGTTGGAAGGGGCCTTAAATCCCACCCAGTGCCACCCCTGCCATGGCAGGGACACCTCCCACTGTCCCAGGCTGCTCCAAGCCCCAATGTCCAGCCTGGCCTTGGGCACTGCCAGGGATCCAGGGGCAGCCACAGCTGCTCTGGGAATTCCAGCCCAGCCCCTCCCCACCCTCCCAGCCAGGAATTCCCAATATCCCATCCATCCCTGCCCTGTTGCAGTGGGAAGCCATTCCCTGTGTCCTGTCCCTCCATCCCTTGTCCCCAGTCCCTCTCCAGCTCTCCTGGAGCCCCTTTAGGCCCTGCAAGGGGCTCTGAGCTCTCCCTGGATCCTTCCCTTCTCCAGGTGAACATTCCCAGCTCTCCCAGCCTGGCTCCAGAGCTGCAGCCCTTCACTGACCGTGTATTTAAGCTCCAGTGCTGGGCCTCCAGAGCCCCTTCTGTCTCCCAGAGCTGGAGCTCTCCCAGTGCCACTGCCCCAACCAAGCTCAGTTGCAGAGACTGCAGTTCCCATTTACACCTGGCACTCTGGCAGTAGGTGCTGGCAGAGGCTGAGACATTTGTCACTGGCTCTGGAACGATTATTGCCGGCCTTAGCTCACCCAGGTGAACACACACGGCTTGGGATGGCCAGGAAAGAAGCCTGGCTGCTATTCCAGGCTACAATTCTCTGTGCAGCAGCAAAACCACTCGAGTTTTCCTTAGAATCAGATCCTGATTGTATCCATAAGGATCCCCCATCCTGCATGTTTTATTTTTTTCATAAAATCTCAAGTTTTCCCTTTTTCTTGGATGTTCTAAATCACCGTTCCCTGAAATAATCAGGAAGAGAGTTTGGCAGAGCTTTCAGGTCTCTTTGGCAGGCAAGCCCTCACAGCACCCACAGGTGAATGACTCCTTGACATTTCAACCAAGTGAGGGTGAAATGCCAGCTGGAACAGCTGGCAGCCCGGAGAATCATTTAAAGGTGTTCAGAGCTCAGTAAAACTCGGAGCACAGTGTACCTGGCTCCATTTCTCTGCCACTGGGAGCCTGGAGAAGCCCATCTCCATGGGCACGGTGGGTGCTGTGCCTCCCTGCCATCCTGCAGCACAGGGGATGGGGCATTTCCAGACATAACTTGGAGCTCGTGGCTGTCTGTGGCCAGGGAGCAGTGGCAGCTGTGTCACACCAGTCCCGCTGCTGCAGAGCTGTTCCATGTTCATCTGGCTTAGTGGCAAAAAAAAGAAAGACGAACGTGTGGCAAAAAAGTAAAATAACTTTTCAAAATTTTTTTAGAACTGCAGAATGATGAAGGTTGGGAAAGCCCTCTGAGATCACCAAACCCAACCATCGACCCAGCACCACCACCATGGTCACCCCCAAACCACGGCCCCAAGTGCCACATCCACACATTGTCTGAACACTTCCAGGGATGGGGACTCCACCCCTGCCCTGGGCAGCTCACAACCCTTTCCATGACAAACTTTTCATGTTGTCTAACCTAAACCTCCCCTGGCACAGCCTTTGGCTGCCCATGTACCAAGCCAGGTATCTGAGTCGGAAGCAAGCCTGGAAATTCTTGCTGAAGAAACAACAAAGAAGAAACAATTTGAAAACTGGCTTCACTAAAACCTTGAGGTTTGAGGCACGAGCTGGAATATAAAAGACTCGAGTTCTGAATTCTGTGGGAAGGATTGAAGAGGGTATCATGTGCAGAGAAGGGGAGGAGTGGGTGCTGCTTTATGTTAAAGACACCTTCGCTATTTTCAGTAGCTTGGCTGCTGATGAGACCCGAGCGATCCAGTGGTGGGAGTCACCGAGGTGTTCCATGAGGGGCCCCACGGCACAGATCCTGCTCTGACAGATGATTCACTGCTCATCAGAGTTCTGGGGCTGCTTTAGAATCACTTATAACCTGGTGATGGGTTATATTATGGGATGCAGGATGGGGCAACTTTTCATAAAATCATGGAATCATTAAGGTTGGAAAAGACCTCCAAGATTATGGAGTCCAGCCTTTAAATATCCTCACAAAAGGACATATTTGTCACCTCATTTCATTCCCATACAGTCACACAGAAACTCGTGTGCCCTGTGGTGGCACATGGTGGGATCCTTGGGGGTTTGTGCAGGGCCAGTTTAGTGGGTGTCTGTGCAGGGCCAGGAGTTGGACTGGGTGGTCCTTGTGGGTCCCTTCCCACTCGGGGTATTCTGTGGCTCTCTGGTGCATGGAGTCAGGGATCAGGAATGCAAACACGGGGTGTGGAATGGAGCCTTGGGAGCTGAGCACAGCGAGGGCAGAGCTGGGAGGGGAGGTCCCAGCAAAAGAGGGGGGTTTTATCCTGCTGTGTGCAGGGATGGCACCGGTGAGGGGGAGCAGTGCTGTGGCTGTGGCTGCTTTTGGAGGCTGACAGAGATCTAATGAGAGGATAAAATACACAGTGAAATCCTGCCTGGTTAATGAACTACCCCACAGCAAGAGGTTAAAATAGTCCCCTTCTGGGGCTTCTGTTTTCAGTTTGTTTGCTTGTTTGTTTCTTCTTTCCAACCCACACTCACAGTAAAAATCTCCAGCACTAAAACGTTTGGTATTTACAGGAAGAGACACTCTAGGAACCAGTGGCAGAGCGTGAACACTCACCAAACACAGACAGCTTGTGGCTGGGAACACTTGGCCACCAGAACCGTTTGTCTGGGAAGGGAATGTGAAGAAAAGTATGGAGGAAATGCAGGTTTATCCCAAGGCACGTGGGAAGTGTCCCGTCAGTGGCAGCCGTGTGTGCTCTGCTCACAGCTCACTCCCCATGTGGCTGTGGCCGTGCAGAGCACAGGAGTGGTGCCAGCTGCTCTCCTCAGCGAGAGGTGAAACCCCGGCCCTGGGAATTGTCACTGCGTGCTTTTCTACCCCTAACTCATTAAAATGCAGTTAGATTTCAAAAAAGCTTTCACGAAGCTTCCTCACTGTGAAATCAAACGAGCACGAGCACACCAGAGTGTACTTTGTTCATCTGGAATATGCACAGCTGTTAACTGGGCTGTGGGTGGGATCCCTGGGTTCAGGGTCAGTGCCCCGTTACCTCACACTCCACAAACCCCTGCAGAGGCACTCTGAGCTTCCCAGGGCAGCCTGGACCCCCCTGGGCACCGGCCACAGGAGCGGCCACAGGGCTGAGCAGGTGGTGCCAGAGGTGCCCAGGTGCTCCAGGTGCCAGAGGTGCCCAGGTGCTCCAGGTGCCCCAGGTGCCCCAGCTGCTCCAGGTGCCAGAGGTGCCAGAGGTGCCAGAGGTGCCAGAGGTGCCAGAAATGCTCCAGGTGCCAGAGGTGCCCCAGGTGCCATGAGGTGCTCCAGGTGCCAGAGGTGCCCCAGGTGCCCCAGGTGCCCCAGGTGCCCACTGTCAGCAGCAGCCATCGCGCTGCTAATTGAGAGCTGGCATTCAATAATGTTAATTAGCACCTGCCCCTCCTCCCTGCATTATTTTGGCATCATTAAGCAACGTAAGCTGTTGCTTTCTCACAACATATATGTGCCTAGCAACCACCCAGAAAGGTTATATTTTCTTCCTTACATGAAAATAACTCATTAATGCAAATTTGTTTGGCATCCATGGTTCAGCTTGCCATAGGCAAAAGGAAGGAGTCAGGTTCAATCCAAGTTTAATTGCTCCAGAAGCTATTCTGGGCCCTCATGGAAACAAGGTGATTCATGCAAACCATTCCCTTTCCCGGGGATTGCACACCCAAATCCACGGAGCAGATGCAGACAGTTTGAACACAAACACAGCCCACCTGCAACAGAACAACCCGAGCACTCCGGGGGTTTTTAAGGTGAAAGATGTCAGGGTTTAACCTCACTTTATTGACAGCAGAGATTCCCACTGTGCCCAGATCCAGCTGCCCTGCCCAGCTCCCCCTGGCACCGTGCTGGGCCTGTCCAGGGACCACCATCCTCAGACCACCATCCCGGGACCACCATCCCGGGACCACCATCCCGGGACCACCATCCCGGGACCACCATCCCGGGACCACTGTCCTGGGACCACCGTCCTGGGACCATCGTCCTGGGACCACCATCCCGGGACCACCATCCTGGAACCACCATCCCGAGACCACCATCCCGGGACCACCATCCTGGAACCACCGTCCTGGGACCACTGTCCTGGGGTCACCATCCCGGGACCACCATCCTGGTGGGTGCTGGGGCACCAGGAGGACACGTGGCAGTGAGGACAGGGAGGGTTTGAGGCTGGAGAGAAGAGAACCTCTTCACTTTTAAAAGCTGGGATGGAGAAAGGGTGAACAAAGAGAAAATGAGCCCAAAGCTGTTCCAGTGGGGAGGCCCTGGCACAGGGTGCCCAGAGCAGCTGTGGCTGCCCCTGGATCCCTGGCAGTGCCCAAGGCCAGGCTGGACATCGGGGCTTGGAGCAGCCTGGGACAGTGGGAGGTGTCCCTGCCCATGGCAGAGGTGGCACTGGGTGGGATTTAAGGTCCCTTCCCACCCAAATCATTCTGGGATTAAATAATAAAAGGAAGAAAAAAAATAAAAATAAAACAAAGATAGAAAAACAATGACAGAGGTGGAAATGCAGAAAGAAATAAAAAAAGGCAATTAAAAAACTCTCTTACCCAAAAGTAACAGAAAAAACAAAAAGAGCGTGAAAGAAACACTTCCAACAATGCAGCTGGAACTGGACACGAACCAGAACGAAACAAAAGCTATGGAGTGATATAAATTTTTAAGCAAATCTCACGACTGACCTCAGATAACAGCAAACAAGGCAAATAATGGAAAATCAATGGGGGCAAAAGAAGAGACCGGGAGAGAGTCTGCAGAGAGCATTCCCTGAAAAAAACTGAAGCAATGAAGAGCTGAGTCACCTTTGCCAGGAAATGGGTGTGAAAAATTGAAAGAAATAATGGATGGTTTTTCTTAGCATCTCTTGTGTCAAAAGGGGGGGTTTGTTCCCCTTCTCAATAGGAATAGACAAGTTTTTCCTTTCTTGGACAGGGGAATTTCTAGAAACCCTCTGTCTCATGTTATTTTTGTAAAATATATACATTGAATTTCCTGGAGTTACAGTGGTTGCTTATAAAAATATTTTATAAAAGCAAAGTAAAATCTTTCAATTATGATCAACACATTATTTTTTATTTTTAAGGATGGCATTACAGAAAAACACAGAGCTGGAACCAGCACGGCTCCAAGCAGGCTCCCACCTCCTGGGGCTTTCCCTCAGGTGAGCTGTAGCCTGGTCCCATGGATTGAGTTCATGAGTGGAGTGGGACTCCTGGCCTGGGGCTCATTCTTATTGCAAGAAGTTAGAAATACATGACAAAGAAAGGATAATTCACTTCGCCAATTATGAAATGTCAGTCTCTTGCACTACAAATTAAAACTGAGACAGACATCAGGCACAACAAAATCTTCCTAATTCTCAGAGTTACGTTTCCTTGAGATGAGAATGTTCCAGGCCAGGCTGGACACGGGGGCTTGGAGCAGCCTGGGACAGTGGGAGGTGTCCCTGCCATGGCAGGGGTGGGATGGGACGGGATTTAAGGTCCCTCCCAACACAAACCATGAGTCTAGCATTGTAGATTTATTTTTAAAACTTGTGAAAATACTTAAAACAGATTGCAACTGGAATCTTTCTCAGATGTCACGGCAGTTTTACACCACGGAGAAGAAAGATCCGTGGAGATAGCAACCTTCAGAGCAGGGCACAGGCAATGTCTGAGGGCTGAAAATCGTGGGAGGCAAAGGCAGTGCTGTGCCTGGCTGTGGTGTAACTGTGGTCACACACTGACCACATCTCTAATTTCATGCACCAGTGGAAAGTTTGGGTTTCACATGTACCAGCATAACACCCCTGTGAATTCTGATTTTTCACAGCACTGTGTTTGTAGTCTCTTCTTTTAATCTATAAAAACAGTATTTTGGACTTCTTTACAGCAAACTACAGCAGACTCCTGCTAAGCTGTATCATGGATCACTAACCCAAATCTGTGTTTTCTGGGGCACCACTGCCAGAGCATTGATTTGCCCTTCCAGATGTGGAATCCTACTTAACCCTCGGATGGACGTGCCTTTCTCTTCAGCTCGCCTCCTGAAGAGATAAGGGAAATCAAACAAATTAAAAACAAAAACCAGGTTTTGTGGCTGAAAAGGAGGAATCAGGTCCTGGGTGTGGGGCACCTTACTGCAGATAGGATCACAGAATATCCTGAGCTGGGAGGGACCCACAGGGATCATCCCAGCCCCTATCCCTGCCCAGACACCCCAAAATCCCACCCTGGGCATCCCTGGCAGCGCTGCCCAAACGCTCCTGGAGCTCTGGCAGCCTCGGGGCCGTGCCCATTCCCTGGGGAGCCTGGGCAGTGCCCAGCACCCTCTGGGGGAAGCAGAACCTTTCCCTGCTCTCCATCCCAAATCCCCCTGGTCCAGCTCCGGCCGCTCCCTGGGTGCTGTCCCTGTCCCAAGGAGCAGAGATGTCTCTCCTCGCACACGGGATCTGCTCCAGGGGCCCCATCCCAGCTCCCAGCCCCCGGCCCCGGCGCCGAGCTGCTCCTGGGACCCGGTGTGTGCGTGGGGAATTATCAAAGGAGAGCTTCAAACAAGGCTGACAGAACACGACTGAGAAAGGATTTGTGAGAGCCGAGGCAGCCCCGCCCCGCCCGTCTGGGGCTCGCTGCCCTGGGGCCGCTCCGCAGCTGATAGCGTTCGGGGCGAGATAAGGCTCCGGGCAGCCCCGGGACACCTCCGCCCTGGCGGCAGCACCGCCCCGGTGAACAGTGCATGGAGCCGGCAGCAGCCGCTAACGCTGTGTGACAAAGCCCTTTTGCTCCCAGCCCTTTTCCTTTAAAAACCCGAGAGGCAGAGAGACTGCAGATTGTGCTCCAGCCTGCCCAGACCCGAGAGAACCGGGACCGGAGCACACTGGGGCTGGCCGCAGCACGGCTCCGAAACCCGGAGTCATAAAAATTCTATTTCCCCATAGAATGAGAGAGACACTCGATCTGCTGCTTTAAAATACTGATTTCTGTTATCCCTTCCCCCTGGAATGTGGCCAGATTCTGGAGCTATGAGATGGGTTTGTGAAAGCAGCAATGAAATCCACTCTGCTGACCTCGGATAATTCCGGAGTCCAGCACATCATTGCTCGTCAGGCACCTGCCAGTCTGTCACTACAGCCCTGCTCCACGGGACCATTGCTGTAACTGGTCATGCTGGACACAGCCACAGGCCCGGGCTGTTCCTTAATTCAAAATCTATCTTGCAGACATGTTCTGTGCCAGATTTGTGGAAGTGTTCCTCATTATACTTGGCAGGGGGCTGTAATGGCCGTGGGTGCCCACACAGAACTCCAGAATTCATTAGGAACTGTTTGAGGCAGATGGTCAGAAATGACCATCGTGTCCCATAATTAAATCTGAAAGGGATTGTCAAGAGAACTTCGTGTCTTTCTTTCAGACAAATACTTCAAGTCACATTTTATCTGCAGGTTTGAAGGGAAATTCTGTTTCTTATCTCATTTTGTCTTTACTTCTTGAGCCTCCAAGGTAAGTGTCAGACAGGGAGCAAAGGCAGCAGAGAATGAACACAGAGAGGGGAAAATCGAGAAGCGCAAGAATCCAGACAGGCCTCTGAAAAACCTGTGCAGCAAATCCTGCCCACTGTGATGGGCACGGGCAGTGTTCTGATGTGAAAACACAAAGAGCACCAGGTGTCCCAGCACTCTCGGGAATGACCCTCAGGCATGATCTGAGCCCGGAGCCGGGTCTGGGAGAGGCTGCTCCCTCTCCTGCGTTGCCTCAGTGGGAGCAGACAACAGGGGGGTCTGCCAGAAGTGTGATAAAAAAGCAGAGTTTAAGACATAAAATGAGCATTTCACAAGGAGCAGGACAGTTACACACGAGGGTGATTTATCTTTGGTTTCCTGAAGAGGAACTTAAATTAATATTTGCGGATGCGAAGTCCCGAGTTCTCGATTAAATACACAGAGATAGTGGGTTTATCTGTGCTTGCACTCCCTCCTCCCGATGTGTTCCTTTGACAGAATCCTTAATGTTACAGCTTTTTCTCCACGAGGAACACAATGGAAAGCATATTTTAGGAGGCCAGTTTTAACTGATATTCAGTGCCATTTTTCTTCACTGCCAGTTCCCTTCCCTATCCCCGGACATCACAACTACTGATTTAAAAGCTTTTTTTTTTTGGCAAAATCAGTCACTCCAGCCTTTTGGGCAGCTCTGCAAACAGGGAATTGGGCAGGAATTCCCTTTGCTGTGAACACCGGCTCACAGTGGGTCCAGCCCAGGCTGATCCCTGCTCTCCGGGGCAGCGTGGCTGCAGCAGAGGACATGAAACCAGCTTGGGAGGATTAACCCTGAGCTTGTTGTTCTCCCTTGCAATGAGGCTGATGGGAAGTGTCAAGGTTTAACTCCAGAAACACAATTAGCATGGAAAGCAGGACTTTCAACAAATGGCATTATGATGGATTAAGGAGGGATTACTGCCTTGGATCTAACAGCTCTCAAGAAAATAACTTTAAAAAAATAAAAAAAAGCTAAGAAATTAACTTGTTTTCCCCGGGAAGGAGATTTGTTTGCCTTCACTGCCATCTGCCATCCCCTGCCAATTTTATAAACAAGAAAACTAAAATAATGATTCAAATCACTCAGGGAAAACCTGACAGTGAAACTCCTCATCCAGGGCCGGGCTGACGGTCAGGAGCTGCCAGAATTCTCTGCTGCCCGTGGCACTGGGCAAACCTCGGGCTGCCTCTGGGGTTCTGCTCTCTCCCTGTGTCCCAGCAGGGTGGCAGAGAGATGCAGGGGCAGCAGTGGGACCCAGGGGGCACCGTGGGGGTCACAGAGCCGTGGGCAGGGAAACGCCAGCCCTGTGCCCCTGCCAGCACTGCCCACTGCTCCCCGGGGCTGCTCAGGGCATCCCACCCTGAGCTGGGGCTGGCAGGGGACTCGGGCACGGGATGGCTCTGGCTGGGTCTGCCCACTTCTCACAGCCCTCCTCGGCCTTCATCCCCCTCTGAATTATTTGAAATCCTCATCTCCCACCGTGCCCTGGCCGCGTGCTGGGATCCAAACCCTCCAGTCCTGGGCAGCAGCAGGAAAGGGGGGATTCTGCCCCTCTGCCCCCTCAGGTGAGACCCCACCTGCAGAGCTGCCCCAGCCCTGGGACCCTGCACAGGGAGGATGGGGAGCTGCTGGAGAGAGCCCAGAGGAATCCATGGAGCTGCTCCAGGGCTGGAGCCCCTCTGGAGCCAGCCTGGAAGAGCTGGGAATGTTCACCTGGAGAGGAGAAGGCTCCAGGGAGAGCTCAGAGCCCCTTGCAGGGCCTCAAGGGGCTCCAGGAGAGCTGGAGAGGGACTGGGGACAAGGCATGGAGGGACAGGACACAGGGAATGGCTTCCCAGTGCCAGAGGGCAGGGATGGATGGGATATTGGGAATTGGGAATTGTTCCTGGCTGGGAGGGTGGGGAGGCCCTGGCAAAGGGTGCCCAGAGCAGCTGTGGCTGCCCCTGGATCCCTGGAA
>VZRV01004682.1:314436-328467 GCA_013398115.1 Falcunculus frontatus
CCATGAGGAGCTCGAGTGAAGGAGATCCCATGAGGAGCTCGAGTGAAGTTGATTCCATGAGGAGCTCAAGTGGAGGAGATCCCATGAGGAGCTCGAGTGAAGCAGATCCAGCATTCCCAGGGCTTGGAGGCCCAGCCCTTGTGGGAAGCAGGACAGCCCGTGGTCCCACTCCTCCCCAGGAGAGCACAGACCTGTCTCAGTGTGCTGGAAGTGGAATTGCCCAGCTTTGATGTCACAGGGGATTTCAGGAGGGAACTGCTGTTGCTGCTGACTGTTACTCATCTGCTTCCCCGACCCTTTAAGAAATGAAGGAGAAGGAGATTTGTGTCTTTGATGTCGACTGTGCGGGAAAACCACTTCAAAGAGAACTGAAACGAGGGCAGTAAACTGGAGAGGTTCTGAGGTCCTGGGGGAGCAGCAGCCCCGGCCACCACCACTTCAGCCACCAATTACCTCAAGCTCTTTGGGTTTCATTTTCTCCCTTACACAGACAGCACTGAGCTCTTTAATTCCTTCCTTCTGATCTCCAGCTCAGGAGAGCTCGTGCCGAGTTATTTCTGGCTGGTTTATGGTAAACATGAATCACAGGATCCCAGAATGGATTGGGTTGGAAGGGACTTAAACCTCATCCCATCTCACCCCTGCCATGGCAGGGACACCGCCCACTGTCCCAGGCTGCTCCAAGCCCCAATGTCCAACCTGGCCTTGGGCACTTCCAGGGATCCAGGGGCAGCCACAGTTGCTCTGGGCACCCTGTGCCAGGGCCCCCCCCAGCCTCACAGTCGGGAATTCCTTCCCAATATTCTGCAACCTTTCTCTCAGAGGACATTCGTCCTCTCCCTGCAGCTCCCAGCTCCAGGGACCTGTGAGCATTGGAAACTGCAGAGACTTTGCCCCCAAAGGAGTGCCTGAACCAGCATTTCTGGCTGCCAGGACCCAGCCTGATGGGTACAGGACCTTCACCATGGCAAAGCCAAAAGGGGCGGGAATTCCTGTGACACAGGCTGAAGGTGCAGGATTAAAAGGAAATTCAGGGTTTTCATAGGAAATTTTCAGGATCTCCAGCTGTGCATTGGTAACTACAGAGCCAATAGACCCAGAGCAGATCCTTCAGTCTCATCCTTGTTCCTTGGAGAACCAAAGGTTTTTAGATAACACAAGTAATAAAAAAACCCCTCTCTAGTTATATTGTAAACTTCCAAAATAGACAAGAATATTGTTGCTATAGATCGATATGGATGAATAGACAGAAATTATTTGAAAATGAGTAGATTACTGAGTTTACCAAATTCACATTGTCTGTTAAGTTTTAATGAGAATTTAGAATCGTTTTGGCTGGAAGGGATGTCTGGGTGTGTCCCTGTCCTCAGAGTGGGGCCAGGTGGATTCAGCTTGCTCAGGCCGTGGTCTGATCTCGTTAGAGACCATTACTCACCCTCCAAAAAGGGCCAGGATCAAGGTTGCAGGTGTTGCCCATCAAATTTTGTCTCTAAAAAGCCAAAGCAAGCCCAGCCCTCAGCACTCGGTGAGCTGCAGCTGTGGCACCTCCCATTTGACTGTCACCATCACCTCATGGACATTAATCACTCCTAGGGGATCAGTAACAACCAGAGGGGAGCTGTCTCTGCCCAGGGCAGGGGCTGGAACCAGATGACCATTAAGGTTCCTTCCAACCCAAACCAATCTGTGATTCTATGAAATATCAAAAACATCATTCCGTCCCCCAAAAAGAAAATATCTGTGGCAGCCACTGCTGCTCAGAATTTTACATAACCAATCCCACAGCCCCAATGTAAAGAGATTTATTTCTGACACTAATTATTTCCCAGACTTATTTTTCAATATGTTGTTACACAAAACACGCCATCTGCTCCTGCTATCGAGGTCAGATGAAATATGGCAATTAGGGCTGGGTGAATCCGTGGGGCTGGATCCTCCCACGCTGTGCTGCTGGGTGGGGGGCTGCAGGGGGGATCCTCCATCCCTGACCAGGGATGTGCTCATGGCCAGGCCCCACAGAACCAGAGAGCCCCAGGATCGGTCAGGCTGGAAAAGCCCTCTGGGGTCACCGAGTCCAACCTGTGAGCAAACACCCCTCGCCCACTAATCCACTCCAGGAACTGCCACATCCCCTGCTTCCTCGGACACCTCTGGGTGGGGACTCCAAACCTCCCTGGGCAGCCCCTTCCCCTGTCTGACAACATTTCCATGAAGAAATTCTTCCTGATGTCCAGCATGAGCCTTCTCTGGTGCAACTTGAGGCCATTTCCCCCTGGCCTTCCTGAGATGGCCGTAAGCATGGTGACAGCAGCCAAGAGGAGACTTCAGACATGGAGAGAAACCTGGTGGGAAAGAGAGGGGTTTGGAGCCCCTGCAGCCTGTCCTGGGGGTGAACCTGCTGGCTCTTCCCCAGAAGCTGGGAACGTGCCATGGCAGGACCTGCTGCCCACACGGAGGGGGCCCTGGGGGGCTGGGCTCGGCCAGGGATGGGTTTGCTGGAAGGACCCTCCATGGGAATGGTTTCTGTCCCTGTGCACCCTCCTGGCTGGGAGGAGAGCCCTGCTCTGACCTCAGGAGCGTCCTGCCCCCATCCCATGGGAATGGCAGGAGGGGTTCCTCTGCTTAATCAGACAATTGTCTCTCAGAAATCTTCTCAAAGAAAAGATGAGAAGATCCTGTTGTCCATATCATGGAATCCCAGAATCCCAGAATGGTTGGAAGGGACCTCAAATCCCAGCCAGTGCCACCCCTGCCATGGCAGGGACACCTCCCACTGTCCCAGGCTGCTCCAAGCCCCAATGTCCAGCCTGGCCTTGGGCACTGCCAGGGATCCAGGGGCAGCCACAGCTGCTCTGGGAATTCCAGCCCAGCCCCTCCCCACCCTCCCAGCCAGGAATTCCCAACATCCCATCCATCCCTGCCCTGTTGCAGTGGGAAGCCATTCCCTGTGTCCTGTCCCTCCATCCCTTGTCCCCAGTCCCTCTCCAGCTCTCCTGGAGCCCCTTTAGGCCCTGCAAGGGGCTCTGAGCTCTCCCTGGATCCTTCTCCTCTCCAGGCTGGGCAATCCCAGCCATTCTTGCTCCCTGTGCCCACATTCCAAATACAAATGTCCGATGTTTGCCCCAGTTTCATTCTGCTGCTGATGTGTGACAGCCCAGGGATGTGGAATCTGCCGTTCCCTGGTGGCCAACGAGTTGTTAAAGTGTGCAGCCAGATGATCTGACCAGCAGCACTGAGCAATGGGAAATGTGCCATCAGAATCTCCCCCCGTGTCTGCAGAATAAACATTTTGGAAACTCCGTGAACTTTTTTCCTACAGAAATTCCCTATGTTTAGAACATTTGTTTCTTTCCAAATCACAGCTAAACCATACACTTTTAAAGTTTCCATCAAATTCACACACCTGTGAATTTTTTATATTTGTGTATACAAAAGGAGCTCTAATCTGCTTTATTGACCAGAAGAATCATACTGATAAACCCTATTTTGATATTGGAGTTGGACTCAGTGATTCCTGTGGATCCCTTCCAACTCAGGATATTCTATTATTCATTGATATTTTAATTTTATCTGTTGTGATTCTGCATATATTTATAACTTTGTGTTATTCCTTTCTTACAGAAATAGTTTGTTTCATATATTTTTCCCTAAATAGTTTTGCCTATACTGGCATGTTCCCAGCAGATGCTTTTTTTGCTGAAGCAGCAGTTCCTGGAAGGTTAAATTGGATGCTCCTGGCCAATTTTCTGCCACCGTTTCTGATGAGTCAGAGCAGTGATGCGAAATATTTTCATCTAGGCTAGGAAGATCTTTACAACAGCTTTTTGCCTTTTGGAAGGCAGATTCCTAAATTGATTCATCTTTTTTTTTTTCCTTTCCAGGGTTTATTTTGGATGTGCCGTGGAGCTGCTGAACCTGGAATAGTTTGTAGCAGACCCAGGGGACAGCGCTCCTGCAAACAATTTCCACACAGGAGAACCTGGAAGTGGAGATGCAAATCCCCCACCAGTGCGTGCACACTCCTGGAGCCTCTCACTGCCACATGCACTTCAGCAGATAATCTCCCTGGTGGGAAACGGGACAGAGAAAATGCATTTCAAATTACAAATGGAGGGATTGGAAACACAAAATCCAGGGTGGGAAAGGGGGGCAGCGGCACTCACAGCAGAGGGCTGGGCTCGCAGGTGTCCACGCTGTTTGTGTGGGGGGCTCCTGGAGAGTTCCTGCCCCAAACTGTGGCTCTGGGTTTGTGCCACGTTTCCTGCCCAGCTGCTGGCTCGAGCCCTTCTTTGGTGTTTAGGTGATTCTCCCACGCCAGGAGGGCACAGGGACCAGCGTGTCCCTGCCAGGGCTGAGGGGTGTCGGGGGAGCTGTGGCTGCCCCACCCCAGGAGGGTCCAAGGCCAGGCAGGGGCAGCCTGGTCTGTGCAAGGTGTCCCTGTGCAAGGTGTGCAAGGTGTCCCTGTGCAAGGTGTCCCTGTGCAAGGTGTGCAAGGTGTCCCTGTGCAAGGTGTCCCTGTGCAAGGTGTCCCTGTGCAAGGTCTGTGCAAGGTGTCCCTGTGCCACTCCCACCCCATCTCTCTGCAGCTGCGGAGTTACTTTAAAGTACATGAAGAAATTGATAACATTTATGGCTTTCAAGAAATCATTGTCTGACAATTTCTTTCAACAGCTTTGAGTGTCCTGTTTGAAAGGCGTTTTCTCCTGTTTGAAAGGCCTCTTCTCCTGTTTCGTTGGTTTTTTTCCTGAGCTGTTGGAACATTTTGAAGTGGAGCAATTGTTGGTTTTACTTGAAATTGATGAGCTTTGCACAAAGACCATCTCCGAGATGGGAGAAGGACTTTGGAGGAAGGAGCCACTTTCCTTTCACAAATATCTGCATGGAAAGAAAGTCCAGCTCCAGGGAAAGCGAAACAGCACTTGAAGGAGGCACAGAGCATTTAGGATGTAAAGGCTGGTGGAAATTCAAGAACCACGGTTTTGCCACGAGATGATACTTGATATTTCAGCAGCAAATTCGGCCCTCTCAGCACAGCTCTCTGAAGTGCCGTGAGGAGGCAGAACAGCAGCAAAGGCTGCACAGGGAGCATCCTGCTCCCTCCAACAGCTGCAGAGGAATCAATCAATTCCTTGGCACTGAACTGATGCACAAGAGCCCTGCTACCTGGGCTACTTCTAAGAGAAACATTATTTATGGTGCCTCATGAAGAACTCACCTGCACAAACTCAGGGAAGCACCAACAGATAAACGTTCAGAGCACCCATCATTGGAACAATTGTTCTGCAGGAACTCCCCACTCATCCCAGGGAAAAAAATGCTTGGAAGACTATTAAAATAAAGCTGATAAAAAGTAAAATTGTAAAACTGCATGTAAAGAATTTTTATTTGGCTGCAATAACACATGTCTGAGAATTTGAAAGCAAAAAGAAAACGCGATGCATTAATGTTTTCTGTACGTCGATTTCCAAGGTCATCACTCTGGGGATGGCAATAATATCAAGCAGAAAACTGATGCTGCATAGAGTTAGTTTCCAGCTCTGAAGTGATGCCCAGCAGACACAGACTGTAATAGCTTTGCAATTATTCAGGTCTCTAACGATGCCCAGCACCGAAAACCATCGCTGTAACTATTTACTGAAATGTTAAATTAAATGCTGCCAATAATGGGAGTCGCAGTCACGGGGGCTCCTACCCAATGGAACTTCCATCATTCCTTACTCTTTTCATTAATCCAAACTCATGGTTTCCAGCTTTATTTCCTCTCCTAATGAAGAGTGGTTTTGAGTCTGGGGCTCCAACCAGACCATGCAAAGCCGTTCCCTCTCCTCCTGTCCCTGTTCCCTGGGAGCAGAGCCCGACCCCCCCCGGCTGCCCCCTCCTGTCAGGGAGTTGTGCAGAGCCACAGGGCCCCCCCTGGGCCTCCTTTTCTCCAGCCTCAGCCCCTTTCCCAGCTCCCTCAGCCGCTCCTGGGGCTCCAGCCCCTTCCCAGCTCTGTTCCCTTCCCTGGACACGCTCCAGCCCCTCCAGGTCTTTCCCATCATGAGGGGCCCAGAAGTGAGCCCAGATTTGGGGTGCAGAGGCCCCAGCCAGGCAGGAGCCCTGCTCAGGTGGGTGACAGGACAGTGCCAGGCCATGGGCTCAGCCCATGGGGACACACAGGGGACAGAGATCCTGGATCCCAGGCAGAGTATCCAGAGCTCTGGGTTTCACTTGGCAGTTGCATCTCAGGAGGGCTGAGCAGCTCTCATTTACCATTGCTCAAAGGAATAAACCCCTGAGTAAGTATTTGTAATACATGGAACATTTACCTGTATTTCTGTCTGTGTTTGTGTGCAGTGCATCCATCCTCACACTCGCCCACAACCTTGTGCTGTGGCCTAAGGATGCCCAGCTTTTAAACAAAGTGACCATGGATCTGGGAGAGATGGATGGATTTTTTTTTACTATGTAAATTTTGATCTGGAGAAGAAAAAACAAGGAGGGAAAAAGACTGTTCTGAGTTTGTTTGCACCTAAATCTGACATTTGCTATTTTCATTCCAGGTAAAATGATAAAAAAATCATTTTCCTGAATAAGTAATACCCTAGGATTTCCTAGAGACTTTGTCCTCAATGAAAGATAAAAATATCAATTTAAAAGATTAATTCATTTGAGTAGTAAACATCTGCAGAAACAAATTGCATCTGGAACTTTCCCAGGACTGTAGGAATGACATAAACCCTGGAAAGCCAAGGGAAAAATATTTATCACATTTATGAGAGAATTTCTTAGCTCGTCTGTCCCTGAATGATGCTGTGCTAACAGCACAAAGAGAGGGTGACTTTGAGTGAATTCAACACTTTACACCAGGGGATCACAGCTCCTCAGGGGGATCCCTCCTGGTTTGGCATTTACGGACTGGATTTGCGGCTCCTGTGAAATCATCAACTCTGTGAGAGCTCAGAGCCCCTTGCAGGGCCTAAAGGGGCTCCAGGAGAGCTGGAGAGGGACTGGGGACAAGGCATGGAGGGACAGGACACAGGGAATGGCTTTAAGGTGGAGGAGGGTGGATTTAGATAGGATATTGGGAATTCCTGGCTGGGAGGGTGGGGAGGGGCTGGGCTGGAATTGCCAGAGCAGCTGTGGCTGCCCCTGGATCCCTGGCAGTGCCCAAGGCCAGGCTGGACATTGGGGCTTGGAGCAGTCTGGGACAGTGGGAGGTGTCCCTGCCATGGCAGGGGTGGGAATGGGTGGGATTTAAGGTCCCTTTAACCCAAACCATTCTGTGATTCTGTGACTGAAGCTCCAATTAAGCTGCACTTCACACTGTCTCCAAGCTGGTTTAATGTCTGTGATGAAGCTGACATTACAAATCAAGGTGAAAGCATCCTGCCAGGACCCACACCCTGCCGGGACCCACACCCTGCCAGGACCCACACCCTGCCATCATCCACAGCCTCTCTGCTCCCTCGTCAAAGTGAGCACGGAGTAACTGGAAGCAGGAATTGCTTATCCAAGAGCTCTGTCATCCTCTTAAGCAATTTCTTAGAGCACAGCAAACAGTTTATGCGGTCCTTTCAGGGAGAAATCAAAAGCTAAAGGGATAAATGACCAATTAGGCTGCCTCATTTTGGATCTAAAAGCAAGGCCAGCAGTATGTGATGGAAAAGCAAAATGCTCCTTCTTCTGGCTGCACTTTGGCTGAAGATAAACCTCTGCCTCAACAGAAGCAGTTTTCCTCTCCCCAGCCCTGAGCGGGGGCAGAGGAGCTGCTGGTAAGAGAATCCCAGCCCCCAGCAGCATCTCTGGGTGGTGATTTCTGGTTATTCTGGTGATTTCTGAGCTGCTGTGGTGCCTCCCTGCTAAACCCTGGGAGCAGCAGACACGCGCTGTGCTTCGCTCAGCCAGAGGCACCAGCTCGCCTTGAGGCCACCCCAGAGAGCCCCAGTGAGGTGAGAACTCGTTCAGAGGTGGCCACCGCAGGCACTGGGGCCACATCCAGCCCGGGCAGCGGGGCCAGAGCCCCCCGAGGGTCTCTGTGCAGTGCCAGGGGAGCGCAGACACAGCCGGGCTCCAAACGGAGCCGCGCAGCTGCTGAGGAGCAGGGAAGGGAAACCTCAGCAACAAACACAGCCCCAACTGTGCCAGGAGATGCTGAGCCGTGCTGGGGACAACATCTGGTACCTGCTGACCTTTCCCCAGCTGTGCCTCCCACCCTGGCAAATCGCTCTCTCCGCGCTGCCAAAACAGCCATCAATTAAAAATGCATTACCACAGCTCCCTAAAGCAAAGCCAAAAATTGCTGCTTATTCATTCTGCAGATACTCAAAGCCTGTTTACAGAGAGTTTTCCACATCAAATATACTAAAAATTTAATTGACTTCATCTGTGAAGAGATACTAGGGAAAACAAGAGAGACAGGTTGGGAAATAACATCTCCATCTGCGTGGGGATGGTTCAGGGCAGGGACAGCCCCGGGTTCCAGGTACTCTGCTCTGCCACTTCCCCTGCCCGAGGTGCTGCTGGGGATTCACTGGGGATCCCTGTGGAGCCAGGGAGATTGCTGGGGACAGCAGGACCAGGTCAGGGGTATGTGAGGTGCAGGACACCACAGCACCAGCCCAGCCTGGCAGAGCTGGCCGTGTGCCCTGCCATGGTGAGAGGGACCTTAAATCCCCCCCAGTGCCACCCCTGCCATGGCAGGGACACCTCCCACTGTCCCAGGCTGCTCCAAGCCCACCCAGCCTGGTCTGGGGCACTGCCAGGGATCCAGGGGCAGCCACAGCTGCTCTGGGCACCCTGTTCCGTGTGTGAGCCCAGCAGCTGAAGAGCCGGGCTGTGCCTGAGGCAGGGAGTGAATGTAGGGAGATTGAAAAAAACCCCAGGAGCGTGTGTTAATGTGAGACTAAATTACAAGTCTGACATCTTTGCTGGGGATGTTCAATTTTCCAGTCTCTGTCTCGATACACTTGTCATAATTACGCAGCTGCTCAGAGAGAAGTCACGGCTCAGCTGGATGAGTTCTGGAGTGGCACTGGAGCTCCTGGATGTACCAGAAACTGCTGCACTCCACCAGGACATTCCTGTCCCCTCAGGATGGGGCTGAGGACACACGTGAGGGCACAGATGCTCCTCAGCCTTTCTTCTGGGCAGGTCTGTGTTCACTAAAGCCGTGTTCAGGCAGGAAAACGCTGTGCCAGGAGTCTGGGAAAAGGAGGCTCAGGGGGGACCTTGTGGCTCTGCACAACTCCCTGACAGGAGGGGGCAGCCGGGGGGGGTCGGGCTCTGCTCCCAGGGAACAGGGACAGGAGGAGAGGGAACGGCCTCAGGCTGGGCCAGGGGAGGCTCAGGTTGGACATTGGGAAAATCCCTTCGCTGTCAGAGCGCTTTAGGAAGTCTGTGGCTCAGGAGAGCTCCCAAACCCATCCCAAGGGGCTGAGAGCTTCTGGTGCCCAAGGTGCTGTGGTGGGCTGAGCACAGCTCGTCCCGAGCCTCGGAATCTCCCACACTGACACCGTTTGTGCCTCTTCTTGGTACCAGGGATTCACTTCTCTGCCAGGCTTGTTCCCTCTTGAGCTTTTGTGCTGCTTTTGTTTTTCGCATCAAACTTTTAACAGTGAGAAAACACAGCCAGGGAGGTTTTACAAAGACCAGCATTCTCACCCAAACGCAGCAAAAGCATCCCTGAGGAACTTGGACAGCTTCCTTACAGAATGGCCCTCTCCAGGGATGGACATAAAACTCAGATATGAGATCTACACCAAACATGAAGAGTCTGGGTTCGAGCCCATTGCTCTGAGAGCAGAGCGAGCCAGGACATTCAGAGCAAAACTCTGTTTGCAGTGAATGGCAGAAATATTAATACTAGTGGGGTTTTTTGTCTTTTTCCAGCTGCTTCCACATAAAAGTGTAAATTGTATTTGCTCTGGGTCCCTGGATACTATCTCAATCTTAATAAATATCTACTGCCTCGCACTAAATCTGTGCTGCTTTGGGAGAGCCATCGAGGAACAGCGAAACAAGGCCAGGATAATACCGGGATGTCAGAGTGGAGCTGAGCAGGCTCCTCACGCTGCCCGAAGGGGAAATTAAAAACAAAGATCAGGGACAAGCAGCACCTTTGCATGCGAATAGCAGCGAGGAGCAGGTGTCATCTCCCGGCAGGTGAGCGGCGCTGGCCGTCCCTCGTTTGTGTGGCTGTCACAGCACGCCTCCAGAGCTCTTGTCAGTGCTGCTGTTCTTCTGGGAGAGGTGTGATGTGCATTTATTACCGGGATGAGGGGCTGCTGCTTGCACTGGCACAGGCCTCACTCGGTGCCTGGGATGGATTCCCTGCAGCACCCAGCAGCTGAGAGGCTGCAAAGAGCCCAGAGAGGGGCAGGCAGGGCTCTCTCTGGTGTCCCCCCTCAGCTGCACCACAGCAGCTTCTGGGTCGCTGGAAGGGGCCTGAAACAGGGAATTCGTTTTTAGTGTGGGCAGTATCCCAGAGCTGGGATGAAATTCACTTCTCCAGAACCTGAGAAAGATGAAACGTTAGGGAGCAACACTGAAAACATGAACAGCACTTGGAACATGATGGGGGCTCCTCTTCAGGTCAAGTAAAGGCCAAGGACAAACCTTCTTGGCTCTGTCCAGGGAAGAGTGTTCATGCTGGAGCTGTGCTGACAGGACACGGAGTCATGGGTTCAAACAGACAGAGGGTAGATACCAAGGAGGGAATTGTTCCCTGGGAGGGTGGGGAGGCCCTGGCACAGGGTGCCCAGAGCAGCTGTGGCTGCCCCTGGATCCCTGGCAGTGCCCAAGGTTGGACACTGGGGCTTGGAGCAGCCTGGGACAGTGGGAGGTGTCCATGGCTGGGTGGGATGGGAAGGTCTCCTGCAAACCCCTCCCAGCCCAAGCCTTGCATGAGGCAGTGACTCGGGCAGGGACGGCTCTCCTGGCACAGCCGAGTGCCAAGGTGGGGCTGATCCTCGCTCCCCAACACCAGAATGGTTCAGGGAAGGACTGGATGTGGCTCTCTGGTCTGGGACAAGGTGGGGGTCGGTCGGAGCCTGGACTCGGAGATCTCAGAGGGCTTTTCCAACATTAACAATTCCATGATTCTGTGATCCCACGGCTCTGGACAGCAGACTCAGAGCACCAGAGCGGGGAGTGAGTCTGCTCTGCCTTCCTGTGTCTGAAATTATCAGCACTTCCAGATTATGTAAGGGAGGGGAAGGCATGAGGGGATTATTCCCCAGGAAGGGAACAAACAACCCGTGCCTGTACGTGCCGAGGGGGAGCTGCCTCAGGCCGTGCTCCCCTGAACCCAGGGATGAGGGGGACTCCCGGGAATGCTGAGAGCACACGGAGCAGAGCTGCTCGTCTTCCCCGGGCTGGAACTCTGGAGATGAAGGGCTCTGTGAGCACATTCCCACTGGGAAACGTGGCACTGGGGAGGGGCTGGCCCTGGGCAGGGGGCCACAGCTCCCAGAACATCCCACAGGGTGCTCCCGTTCAGGCTCTGGGGTCCTGCTGGGACCGAGGGGAAATCCCTCAGGTCTGGGAGCCACTCAGGTACCCTGAACGAAAGATCCAGCCCAAGATACGGGAACAGGAAAATGACATGGAACTTCTCATAAAAGACACATTCCAAGGGATGCAAAGAAACACGGAGGCATTTTGGAGCACTGCATAGGTGGAGTGGGTCCTTTGCAAAGGAAATGTTTCCATTTCTGTGGAAAAACCTAAATCCAGGCAGATATGTGAGAGGAAGGATGCTTCTGGGAATTTGGGTCCTGTTGAAATATTGTCCCTGATTCACTCTGAAGTATTTTGCCTGCAGCTATTCAGAAAATCACTTTTGCTTACGTTGCCTCACGCCAAAGCTGAGCTAAATCACAATCCTGGCAAAACTGCTGAGGAGGTCCTTGCTGAGAGCTGCTCAGGCCGTCCACCTGGCATGCCCTGGAGAAAGATCCTGATTAGATCCAGTGGTTTAAAGGGATTTTTGAGTGCTTAAAATACATCAAACCACTGTTGGATTCAGCAAAAAGAGCCTCATTTAGCACAGTTACTTGCAGGTACTGTCATGCCCACGTGGTTACAGACTCTGCTATAAACAGGGCTCTCCGTGGGGTCGTGCAGGTGGCTCCTGACACAGAGGGGTACAAGGTTCAGCTCCGAGGGCCACCCCCAGACTCTGTGGGCTCACTGTGCTCAGTAGAGAACTTGCACAAATGGAGGCTCGGAATTATTTCACATCTGTGCATTGGGAGGGAGTTTTTGTAGTCCTTGTGGTCTGAAGGATGTTCTTTAGTGAAAAGTGTTACTGGGAAAGGCTGGGAGAACAAAAGAGAGATGAAAAGTCCCCTGTAGAGGACTGTCACCTCTCTGGATATAACACACAATTTATTGCCTTTTAATCCTTTTATTGCCTTTAATCACTGAGTAATGTGGTGTGGTTCACTTAGGGAAATGATTCCAATCTAATTGTTGTATCTGCCTGGTAAAATCCAGTTATCACCTTAATGACATGCATGGAAATCCCTGTTTGTGCCTTTCCTGTGCCATGGGTGGGCAGTGGTGTCCTGCTCGTGTCCTCCCAGCCCCGTCCCAAGGGCTGGCTCCAGGCACTGCCCGGCCTGACCGGGCTGGGGGATCTGCAGGGAAGAGTGCAGAGGGAAAAAAGAGAGATTTTTATCAGTGTAACATTAATTATTTTCTCTGCTAATTAAAAAGCCCATAATTTATAAATTAGTATTCTCCATCCACAGGCTCCACATCAGTCAGATGAAAACAGCACACAGCATTCACGTACAGCAGGCGAGCGCAGCCTTGTGATGCTTTGAATCCTCTGGGAGGCTGCGCCGTGTCCCTGTCAAAGGAGCTGCTGAAGGGAAGAGCAGAGCCTTGTTATCATCACAGCGATATCTCGCTGCTTCCCCTCCCGCTTCCCCTCCTTATCTGCTGCGCTCCCTCTCCCCCAGATCTTCCTTTTATTTCTGCCGGAACGGGTCACAGAATTCAGCACAGACTCACACATCCTTTATTCCTGTAACTCCATCTCCCGTGCACGAACTGGCTTTAGAAACAACAGTTCTACTGCAGCTGGAAAAGTGGGATCTGGCTTAAACCACAGGGAAAAGTTGGGGAAGAACATTCAGAAGTTCCTGTGAGCAAAGGCAGATTCCGGTCCTTGGTCCTTGTGTCCCTCCAGGCTCTGGCAATGGCAGTGACACATACAGCCAGAAATGTTTTTAAAATTAAAAGGATTTCCCTGCTATCCAGCCTAAATCTCCCCTCCTGGAGCACAGAAACCAGAGGAATTGGGATTTGTGTCAGTACACAGGATCAAGCTGAAAAGCAGATATTTTAAATTCCTTAATGGTCTTAGATTTTAAGCCCAGTCTTAATCATGTTGGAAACAGCACTTCACAAAGCATTTATCATCAAACCTTTCACTGTTCCCAGCTTTTGCAGGTTGGTTTGGGGTTTCTTTCAGGTTTTTGTTTTGATTTTGTTTGTTTGGGATGTTTTCATGTGTAGTATTTGTTTGTTTTTTAATTGTGTTTTATTGTTTGTGTCTGTTAGAATGTGTTTGACAGCAGTCAGAAAAGAAGAACAGTGGCTTTCTGGAACGTATTTCTTTGGATCTACCAGGCTGTGGAGGGCTTTGGAGATTTCAGAGTGTGCCATCAATGCTTTTTCAAAGTCAGTTGTTGCTGCAGTGTGTAAGAAATGGAGCTAAGTGGCTTTATTTTGCTGTTCTCTGGCCAAGCACAGGCAATCACCGTGCTCTGGACTTGCTGCTCTCACAAACCTGCTCCAAGTCCAGCCCCCTGAACCCAGCAGAGCACAGCTGGACACTGCTGGACTCTCGTGTCTGGCTCCTCTCCCGTTCCCATCATGGCCCATGGACACATCCCCTCAGGAAATGTTCTCTCTGCCTGCCTGGGCCTCAGCCTCTCCTGGGGAACTCCTGCTCCTCCATCCTTCTCCACACCCTGCTCCTCCATCCTGCTCCTCCGTCCTTCTCCTCCATCCTGCTCCACACCCTGCGCCCCCACCCCG
>VZRV01004682.1:334845-363835 GCA_013398115.1 Falcunculus frontatus
CAGTGCAGGTCCTGTCCGAGGGAAGGGGCAGGGACAGTGCAGGTCCTGTCCGAGGGAAGGGGCAGTGCAGGTCCTGTCCGAGGGAAGGGGCAGGGACAGTGCAGGCCGTGTCCGAGGGAAGGGGCAGTGCAGGTCCTGTCCGAGGGAAGGGGCAGCACAGGTCCTGTCCGGTGCTGGGGGCTGCTGGACCGGGCTCGGAGCAATACAGGACTGGGAGGAGAGGGGGAGCAAAAGAGGCAGCAGCAGATTTGCGAAAGTCGCAGAGCTGCTCTTTGAGGAAAAGCCAGAGATGACCAGAAAGGGTTTCAAAGGAAAAAAGGTAACAAGAAACCCAGTCAATTAACCAGAAAACCAGTTAATGGCAGGTCCGGGGCAGCGCTCAGTGACCAGAAGCTTTTAAGCCTTTCTTACACACACCTGAAAGCTCTCCAAAGAACACATCCTCTGAGGCGAGGGCGAGAGGTTTGCTGGCTGGGATTAGCCGTGTTTGCCCATTGCCATGGTTACCAGCCTTCCTCAGCTGCCCGGGCAGGGCAATTCCCGGGGAGGAGGGGTCGTGAGCCCGGTCTGGATGTGCCAGGACAGTGCCAGGTCCGTGTTCCTGTGTGGAGCCTGGTCCGGAGGTGCTGGGACAGTTCCAGGTCGCTGTTCCTGTGTGGAGCCTGGTCCGGAGGTGCCGGGACAGTCCCAGGTCGCTGTTCCTGTGTCGTTTTCCTTGTGCTGGGGATCAGCAGCTCCTGGCCGGGCCCTGGTGTGTGCTGGGTGTCCCAGCAGCGTTTGCTGATCTCTCCCCTCGGCTGGTGGCTTCAGCCCTGACCACAGCCCCCGGCAGCGCAGCGCTGCTCCCCCCGGGCTCCACGGGCACGGACCCTGCTCCTCACAGCCAGGGCTGCCTGAAGGGCAGGGGGGCCAATGACACAGCCAGGGCTGCCTGAGGGGCAGAGGTGCCAATGCCACAGCCAGGGCGGCCTGAAGGGCAGGGGTGCCACCATCACAGCCAGGGCTGCCTGAGGGGCAGAGGTGCCAATGCCACAGCCAGGGCGGCCTGAAGGGCAGGGGTGCCACCATCACAGCCAGGGCTGCCTGAGGGGCAGAGGTGCCAATGCCACAGCCAGGGCGGCCTGAAGGGCAGGGGTGCCACCATCACAGCCAGGGCTGCCTGAGGGGCAGAGGTGCCAATGCCACAGCCAGGGCGGCCTGAAGGGCAGGGGTGCCACCATCACAGCCAGGGCTGCCTGAGGGGCAGAGGTGCCAATGCCACAGCCAGGGCGGCCTGAAGGGCAGGGGTGCCACCATCACAGCCAGGGCTGCCTGAAGGGCAGGGGTGCCAACATCACAGCCAGAGCTGCCTGAGGGGCAGAGATGCCAGGGCTGCAGCCAGGGCTGCCTGAAGGGCAGGGGTGCCAACATCACAGCCAGGGCTGCCTGAAGGGCAGAGGTGCCAACATCACAGCCAGGGCTGCCTGAAGGGCAGGGGTGCCAATGCCACAGCCAGGGCTGCCTGAAGGGCAGAGGTGCCAACATCACAGCCAGGGCTGCCTGAGGGGCAGAGGTGCCAGCACTGCAGCCAGGCCCACATGGGCACGGCAGCACAGCCCAGCCCTGGCTGAGCTTAAAATGCTGCACTGCCTCAAAAACTCACAGTGCTCGCAATTCCAAACAGGGGCTTTGGCTGGATGGGATTCCATAGGAAGGGAGAATCCTCTCCCAGTCTTACCATGCAAAAAAATGGGCAATTTAATGCTCCCTTGTGCTTTGCCACTATTTAAATTAATGCATTATTTCACATTGGCGTGGGTATTTCTGTGTCATTTCCAGCCACTCTGGCTGCAGGTGACACCTCTGCCCTTTCTTTGTGGTGGTTGATTCCACCCGGCCGATGGCCCGTGCCAAAACAAATCTGTGGGACCACAAGACCTTGGCTGAGCTGGAGATTGGAGTGTGGGCAGGAGCAGGTGCAAGTGCCGTGTCCCTGCTCCCACAGAGCCTCCTGCTGCTCCCAGACACACACGTGGAACAGCAGTGAGGAAATAATGAAATAACGGCTGTCCTCCCACCACATCTGTGTTTAGCTCCTGGCAACGCTGTGGTTTAATACGTCCTGACATGCACTGTTCTTCTGCTGGAGCACCCTTTTGGACACAGGGAAGTTGTGTTCCTCTCCGGGAACAGACCAAGGTGAGCAGAAGAGCTGGAGACATCGCTGCTGTCCCTTGCCACCAGGATTTTACCACCAACAGCGTAGAACAATTCCCATTTCAGTCCCATTCCTTCTCTCCCCTGAAGCTCTGCCATTCATTCCCAGAGAGAGGTGTGAGAGGGAACGTGGCCAACGGGACAGCTCCTGCAGAGCACTTCTGAGGGCTTCAAAGCACCCACAGCCACAGTGGCTTTTTCCCTGCAGTTTATTTCCTTCACTTTCCTTCCCGCTCCTCAAGGCTGGATCCTCTCTGCACCATGTGGCACCTGTGTGGCACCAGCAGGTCTCTGTCATCACTTTGTGCTTCCCCTGAGGGATGAGCTCTGCCAAATCCACCTGCCAGAGGCAGCTGGGTAAGGGCAGAGCCCTGTGTGCCCAGGCAAGGGCAGAGCCCTGTGTGCCCAGGTAAGGGCACAGCATCGAGTGCCCAGGCATCCTCCTGATGCCTGAAGTGGCTATCTGGAAACAGAGACTAGACAGGAGTAAGGGAATATAGGTGATATTTATTTGAAAGGCCTTCAAAGGTACACCCTGGGGAGCCCAGAGGCTGCTGCCAAAATGGACCCCAAGATGGACAACGAGTCACGAGTTCTTCACACTTTTATAGGTTTAGTCCATTTGCATATCAGCATAAATTCACCAATTAAAACTTCAGCTGTCACCCTGGGTTCTGCAGTGTTTCGATGTTTTTATTTCTGTGATAGAATTTCTCATGCATTTTCTATAAACATAGTCCTTGTTTTCCTAACCGGCCTATATTGTTTTGAATTCCTGGATTGTTTTGAATTCCTTTCTCCTAAGGCGGAGAAAGGTGATAGACTGTGTCAGTGTCCTGTGGAGTTGGAGAGGTGGTAACCTCATCTTCCAATCCACGGTTGTCTTTAGAAACATATAAAAATGACTGAATAAAGAAGGGCAGGGGCTTTTCCTGCCTGGTGGTCCCATTCTGACTGCTTGAGTCTGTGTGATTCTTTCGTGCTCAAGTGCGACATTTAGCTACTGATGTAAGTTCTCTAAGCTCAGCCCCCCTTCTCCAAGATGTTGGTTTGCACATTTCTGGGCCCAGCACGGCCGAGGTGTCCTTGGAGAGCAAACCCAGAGACTTTGTTCTGTCTGTCTGAGCACGAGAGAGCAGCAGCAGCAGGCTGTGAGACACTTCAGAGTTTTACAGTGGGCAATACAGAATATAAAAGGTAAACCTAAGGCATCATTCTCCCCCCTTTAGAGGCTTGACAAGGCCTCTACCTTGTTGAGACTCTACCCCAAATATTCTAAATATCTACTAATAATATGTGTTCAACAGCAGTAACATCTACCAATAGAACATATTAAGAAGAATCATAATTATAACTACTATTAACAACTCTTTAATCCGGGATCAATTTGGTAACCATGAAATCAGGCTGTGGAAGATATAACCAGAACTCAATATTATTTTTAAGAGTTATCTGATGTAAGATCTGAGTTAGTAAACAAATTGTAAACAAATTTTGCTGACCTTCCCACTTTGGCTTACCTGTCAATTGTTAGTTCTGTATCCAAATGAATGTATTTCTGTATTGCTGACTGTAAAACTCTGGAAATCCCTGCCATGGCTGTGGTGGATGCTGGGGCACAGAGCCCACCCCAGCGAGCTGAACAAACTCAGGATAACGGGCCGGGGGTGAGCAGAGGGCAGTGCTGGAGGAGCCTTTTGGGGCTGGGATGGGTGTGCCAGGGGGGTCTGAGCAGGGGCAGGGTGGGAGCAGAAGGGGGCCAGGCCTGGCCCCTCACCCTGTGCTGACACAAAACGGCAGGGATGGGTACAAGCAGCATTTCTTCAAAATCCTTTTGCTGTCCTGCTGCACTTCACCACCACTGCCCAAAAATAACACTCAAAAGTTCGCTTTAAGCCCCTTTTGGCTTCTGTCACTCCTTGGCCTGCCAGACTCCAGCTGGACTCTGCCACAGGCTGGAAGAGCTTCAGAGCCACTTTGCCACCATCATCCAGCTCCAAGTGGGGGGAAATAAGTCCCAAAACTGTGTCAGATGTTACAGATGGGAGAGGGGAGCTTCACTGACCAAAGCCCTCAGCAGGTTTTTCTGCGAGCTCCTTGCAGCACTCGCACCCTCACAGGCACGAGACAGTGTCCAGGTGGTGGGGACAGGATCTCCAGGGTGACACAGGGAACAAGGGAAAGTCTCATCATCTTGACTTCTTGGGGTTCCTCTTGAGTGGTGACAAGAAATTTGGGGTTGGACAAACCCTTGTTCCATTGGGAATGGGGACAGCTCTTGTCCTGCTCTTCCTCACAGGGCTCACGGGTGCAAGTCCAAGGCTGGGATCTCCTGCACACTGCACAGCCTGGTTCACGTGCTGCCTGTCAGGAGGTGCTCCTTGTCTCGCCTTTCCCAGCTGGGGAAAGGACTGGGCCAGGAAATGGATTTTCCTCCTTTGAAAGCTTGTCATGATGATCCTGTCATGCCACGGTCTTTTTCTGATACTTTTATATATTGAGCTCCCCAGATTTATACTGTCAGGCATTTCATTCAGCTCCAAATTATCCTTTTCTGGTTCTTTTCTGTAGCGTCCCAATTTTTCAGTTTCATTTACAAAAGGAGATGTTTGCCTTGGGCATGGCACTGCTCCCACTGGTGCCACACGTCACTGCCGAGACACTGCTGGCTGCTCTCCGAGCCAGGGGCAATTCCCACTTCAGCTGGAGCTTTTCCCAGGATTCACAAGAGCTCTCCCATGGCAGGGACACCTCCCACTGTCCCAGGCTGCTCTAAGCCCCAATGTCCAGCCTGGCCTGGGGCACTGCCAGGGATCCAGGGGTAGCCACAGCTGCTCTGGGCCCCCTGTGCCAGGGCCTCCCCACCCTCCCAGCCAGGAATTCCTTCCCAATATCCCACCCATCCCTGCTCTTTTTCAGTTTAATCCACGAGTTTCAGAATGTGTCCACCATGGCTGGGTTTGGTGCCACCGGTGGTTCCAGCAGCAGCCACATCCCCAGGCTGTCACACGTCACCTCTGACGGCTCTTCCACGAAGGAGTGCAGGATTTGTGATTCCTGTGCCTCTGGAAAGAGTCCATAACTAAACAATCTCCCACCCAGGCAAGAGCAGCCTCTTGTCTCTTCCTCCACAGGCTGGGAGTGCTGGGACAGCAGCTGGTTCAGAATCTCAGAATCCCAGAATCCCTGAGGTTGGAGAAGCCCTCCAGGACCATGGAATCCAAGCTGTGCCCGATGCCCACCTTGTCCCCAGCCCAGAGCCCTGAGTGCCACCGCCAGGAATTCCTGGGACACCTCCAGGGATGGGCACTCCAAACCTCCCTGGGCAGCCTGAAGCCGTGTGCTCTCATCCTGTTCCCAGCAGGGAAGTGCTCGGGAGCATGGGAATATCTCATCCTGCCAAGTTTGGGAGGAGACAGCCCCTCCCTGCCCACCTGGGACCTGGCTGCGTGTCAGGTATTCCTGGGACATTGTGCACTGTCCTGGGGCATCGGGAATTCCTCAGAATGGGAAAAGGAAACACTGCAGTAAAGGGGAACAAGGTCCTTTCAATGTCAGTTTGGAGCCCGAGGTGTTGCCAGCTCTGTCCTTTCAGGGGCAGGAAATCCGGAACTGATCTCATTTTGCAGAGAATGTGTCTGTAGGGATGTGTCCTGTGTTCCTTGAGTCAGTCCTGGCTACAGGTCCTCCTGCTACTGGAAATTTTCCTCTCCATGTGATCATCTTCAAGGGGAGGAGAGTGAGAATATCTTCAGTGACAAAACGCTTCTCGTGTCCTACAAAGCGCCAGCCTGACACATTTCAGCATCCTCGCTCCCGGGAGAGGGGATGAATAATAAATAATGCAGGAGAAGGAGCTGATTGTGCACAGCTTTGTGCTGTGTCTCTGGGAATCCACAGGAACGAGCTGCTTGGGATTCATCCAGCAGCTCCCTGATGTTCCATCCATTCGGGCTCCCTTTGCCTCGGGATCAGTGGGGGTTCAGGGGGTGATGGAAGGGGAAAGGAGAGGAGAGGAGAGGAGAGGAGAGGAGAGGAGAGAGGTGCTGCTCTGCAGGCCAGGGGTGCCTCCCCCAGCACTCTCCTTCCCATGGAGCTGGGAGAAGATTCCCACGTCCAGTTGGCATTCAGGGCACGGATTCAGGGGGAAGGTCAGGTGGTGGCTGGCACCAGGGGACATGAATCACTCAGCACCCGGTCACTGAGGCCCCCAAATGGCCAGTGCAGGTTCATGGGAAAGTGGATTTTTCATGCTTAAGAACAGTGGAGAAAAGATTCAATTAAGCAATTTCTGGCAAGTCCTTGGAATGTCTATTTCTGGGCAGTTGAGTCAATTATCAGTCAAATAGAAAATTATTTCTCTCCGATGAAAGCAGAAGGAAATAGATCCTGGTTTTAGGCTGTCTGTAGAACACATTTCCATTCCAGAGTGCATTACAGCACATTTGAGTTATACGTGTCTGTGTAGAAAACTGCACATCCTGCTCATTATACTCATTAAAAATCAGGTATTTAAAGTTAAAAAACCAGAGATCACTCACAAGGCATAAAAGTCTGCAAACAAATACACATCAAAGTTATTGATTCAGAAAAGAGAGCATAGCAATGAGAGTCAGGGAGATAAGGATGAGTCTCGTTATCCTGAGGAGGGTGTGAGCTTTGTAAAATAATAACCCATCATGGTTTGAGATGGTGCAGAGCAGGGTGCAGCACAGCAGACTGAACAGCATTTCTAATCATTCAGCTGCAATTAAACAGAAATAAATACTGCTCCGTCAGGCTTCATACCCAATTACTTGCTTAGAGAATCTTTCCTGTTTGGTCAAGAGAAACCACAGGTAATAAATCTGAATTATTAAAGAGTTCTTAATTTGGCAGTTGCACAACAGTAGCACAGATGAATGCCTGGGGTGATGGCAGAGCAGACACTGGGGAGGAATTCTTCCCTGGGAGGCCCTGGCACAGGGTGCCCAGAGCAGCTGTGGCTGCCCCTGGATCCCTGGCAGTGCCCAAGGCCAGGTTGGACATTGGGGCTTGGAGCAGCCTGGGACAGTGGGAGGTGTCCCTGCCATGGCAGGGGTGGCACTGGCTGGGATTTAAAGTCTCTCCCCAACCCAAACCAGTCTGGGATTCCACACTGCACAAAATGCAATAAAAAATGTCCTTGACCGTGAAGAGAAAACTCAGGCCAAAGTTTTGATACTTGAAAAGACAATAATTTCCTCATGTGAATTAGAAACTTTGCAATGTGGTGAGCTGCTTCCAGCAACACTCGAGCTGTGACCTGTCCCTGGGAAACGTGACCCTTCCCAAAGGAAGCACAGTTAAACTCCAAATTACTGAGGTCAGAGATGTGCCTGAACAGCCACAGCTGCCTGGGCTGGGGGCAGACGCTCCATCAGCGCTCAGCCTGGCTCCAGGTGTGCCAGTGGCACTGTGAACCTGTGCCCTAAACCCCTCCTGGTCTCCAGGGGAGGCTGTGGATGGAATGTGAGGGTGGCCCTGCTCCCTTTGTAGAACCAGAAACGCGAATTTTGAAGCCGAGCTCCTTTGAAATGACGGCTGTCACAGGCAATAACTCAGCCTGGCTGGGCTGCATTGATCTTCCTGGAGAGAAGGGAGCAGACGGGTGCTGCCAGAGGAGAAATGCAAATGCCAGCAGCCAGGAGCAGGGAGCAGAGAGGGAGCGAGGAGAAGGAGCCGTGGAGCAGCGAGGGGGAGCGGGGCAGGGGGGGGACGGGCACCCTGTGAGTGCCCCCACTCGGGGCAGCGACACCCCCACACGCCCCCAGCTCCCTGCCCTGCCAGAGACACCTGAACTGCTGCGTTTCTCCGTTCATGCAGCTGCAGTCTGTGTTAACCCTTCGGGTGCTGGGGCACGGGGGGTCGGTCTCAGCTGGAGGGAGCCCAAGGCAGCGTGTGCTGAGCGTGCTGGGGAATAAAATGCTGCAGACAGGTCCTGGAGCTGCTAAAAAAGGTTGTTTTGTACAGCACTTGGGACAATGAAGCCCCCACTCCTGTTGCCTCCTTTTTATTCTGTCAGATTGATTAAAATGCAGTTATGCTGAAATATTTTTATTATTTTTATGAACACTGAGTATTCTTCCTTTGTAATTCCTCAACAGGTAAAATCTGAAGTGTCAGATTAGAAAAGGAGGTTGAATATATGTGATTCTGGGGGAATTTGAGCCAGAAATGTGGCAGTGGTAGAGCAGATAAATCATCCCATGATCACTATGGAATGGGCTGGGCTGGGTTAAATCCCACCCAGTGCCACCCCTGCCATGGCAGGGACACCTCCCACTGTCCCAGGCTGCTCCAAGCCCCAATGTCCAGCCTGGCCTTGGGCACTGCCAGGGATCCAGGGGCAGCCACAGCTGCTCTGGGCACCCTGTGCCAGGGCCTCCCCCCCCTCCCAGGGAACAATTCCCAATTCCCAAGATCCCATCCATCCCTGCCCTCTGGCACTGGGAAGCCATTCCCTGTGTCCTGTCCCTCCATCCCTTGTCCCCAGTCCCTCTCCAGCTCTCCTGGAGCCCCTTTAGGCCCTGCAAGGGGATAACTTCTGGAAAAGTCAGGGCACTGGGGTGCTCCCCTGCTCCAGGAGTTCCTCGGGGCGGGTACAAGCAGCAGCAGCTCTCGAAGATTTGGGTTCCAGCCCTGGCTGAGCCCTGGTTCTGTGGGTGAGCCCTGCCAGCTCTCCCCTGTGCCCAAATCCCCCCCAAAGAGCTGCCCCAGTCCCCCAGCACGGGATTCAGACAGGAGCAGCCCCATGGGGCAGGTCAGGTGTGGAATCCCAGTGGGAATCCCAGTGGGAATATCACTCCAGTGCTGGGACTCAGAGTTATTGAGATTCTCTCATTCAGGGAACTTAACATCCCATTTTCTGCTCTCTGGGCGGGTAATGGATGTTCCACAGCTAATCACAAAAGGATGGCACTCTTTAAATATGATTTCTATTGAAAGTAATACATCCACATGTGGAATTACCATTCCAAATAAAAGCTGCTCTTTGGCAGAGGAAAGGGCACAGAGCTCCAGCTGGTGACACAGCCCATGGGTGCCCCAGGAGAGGGATCAGCATTCCCACAGGAGGGACACCAGGGAAGGAGCTGGCACAGCCCATGGCAATGGGGCTGAGGGGCTGGGGGATATTTGCCATTTATCAAAGCCCATCTTGGATTAGGCACTGGGATATTTCCAGTGTGTTGCCTGGAACAGAGGCTGTTCTTTGCCAGTGACCTCTGTGCCTGATGTCCCCAGCCCCACAGACACGGCCACGGCCACAGCAGGCACCGAGAATCTCTGCTGAACCTCCCGTTTCCATGACATCTCCATTCCATGGCAAAGTGATCACAGAATCACAGAATCAGCAAGGCTGGAAGCGACCTTCAGACCATCCCCTGAACCATCAGCCCAGCACCACCACAGTCACCCCTGGGCCATATTCCCAAGTGCCACGCAGGCCAGAATTCCTCCCTTTTTATTTGTCTGGGTCTGGCTCAATAGATGAGGATGTGACTGTGCTGTGAACATCGCTGTGGCAAGGTTTATGTAGAAATGACATAGCAGGGGAAATTATCAGTTGATAAGGGGCCAACAGTGCCTCATCTTGCTGGTCTCGTTCCCCCCTCCCTCCCTCTTTGCAGCTTTATTCTGTTCTCCCAGCCGTGGTTTCAGACACAAGCACCTGGAGCAAGCAGTGACCCATTTTCCTGGTTACCTACAGCTCAGAGGCTGCAGGAACAAGGATGTCAGAGCCTGCAGATCTGGATTTTCATGCCAGAAGCCAAAGGGGATCCAACCGGGGTTGGTGCCACCCTCCTGCCCCCAGCCTCGCTGCCCCTCTGTGGTGGGGCTCATGCCAGGAGAGCCCAGGGTGCGGGCACTGGGGTGACCCCGCCCCGAACGTGGTCGGGGTCTGGGCTCATCTCCAGTCTCTGGGCTGAGCTGGGTTTGTCGGAGCCAGCGGGAGGAGGGAAGGGTGGGATGGGGGCAGGAACGCCATGGATTGGTTTGAATTGACTGGGAAATGAGCCCCACCCAGCTCGGGGAGCTGGGGCTTGGTTGGGCTGAGTTCGTGAGCCCCAATAGCCCAGGTTCTGCTCTGCCAGGGCCTGGCTGCTGCCAGTCCTGTATCCATGAGTTCCCTGCATCCTTTATGGGCATGGATCGAGGAGAACATGGTGCTTGCCCATGCTGTGCAAGATTTCAGACTTGTCAGTATTCAGTCACTGAATTTCGGGGCTTGGAAGCTTTTCTGGTGTCATTACAGCCAATCCCTGCTGCATGGCAGCTGCAGAGAGCTCCTCACATCCTGAGCACGGAGCAGAACAGCAGCCACAACCAGCAAAGCCGTGGAAAAGCACTCGATGGATTCAGCTCAGCCACCGGGTGTGAGTTAAACATCAGGAGATGGTTCACAGAACACTGATCCCTGAGTTGGAAAGGAGCAAATTTGCCCCTGCAGTGCAAGCCTCTGCCCCACCCCAGCCCAGCCCTGCTCAGCCGGGAGAGGGGACAGCCAGGCCTCTCCTGGGTGCTCCAGGTGAAGGGAAAAAATCATCCCCTCATGGCTCAAACCCCTCAGCCCGAGCCCAGCCGGGACTCACAGGGCTGTGTTGTGGAGGGGCTGTCACAGCTCTATCCCAGGGCTTTATCCCAGGGCTGTATCCCACAGCTCTATCCCATGGCTCTATCCTGTGTCTCTATCCTGTGTCTCTATCCCACAGCTCTATCCCAGGGCTCCATCCTGTGTCTCTATCCCACAGCTCTATCCCACAGCTCTATCCCACAGCTCTATCCCATGGCTCTATCCTGTCTCTATCCCACAGCTCTATCCTGTCTCTATCCCACAGCTCTATCCCACAGCTCTATCCCATGGCTCCATCCTGTGTCTCTATCCCACAGCTCTATCCTGTCTCTATCCCACAGCTCTATCCCATGGCTCTATCCCAGTTCTCTCTCCCCTGGCACTGCTGCTCTCCTGGCTGTGGGATGATGTTTCCGTGGTGCCAGGGACACAGAGCAGGTTTTAGGTTGCATGGAGCGCTGTCCCCCTGAGGAGCAGGGATCAGGAGATGGACGTGGAATACAAACGTGGCTCGGAGGTGGCAGCGCAGGTGGTGCCAGGAGCTTGTGTTTCAAGAGAAATCCCGGTTTTCTCTGCCTGTGCTTACACACCATTGGCAGAACGTGTCCCTTCAAGGGAGGGCAGTGCTCAGACCGTCCAAACTGCCTTTTGAAAGGGTTATTTGCACTTCAGAGGACTTTGCAGGAGTTTTCCTGCGCCTCGGAGAGCTGTGATGCAAGCGCTGGCTGCGCTGAGAGCCGGGGGCCGGTTTGGCACCGTTATCGCTTTGAAGGTTTGGTGGATGAGGCGTTATCAGGAATCCAGGACGTGCCGGTGCTGCCAGCAGGACCCAGGCTCTGATGGGCACGGGCTGAGAACAGTCCCTGAGCCACGGACTGGCCTGGCTGCAGGGACATCCTTAGGGTCTCTTCACCCAAAGCACTCCGTGATTCTGTGGATCTGGGACTGGTTCGAAAGCAGGAGTTATGGAAAACTCCCGGATCCTGGCTGTGAATGTCCCTGCAGGGGCGGTGTGGGGTGCGCCCGCTGCCCGGGGCACAGCGGCTGCAGCCCCGAGCTGCAGGGGCCAGGGGACGGCAGTGCCCCGCTGACCATCGCCCCCCTACAGCCCCCGGGAGCCGGGACTGGGAAAAGCTCTCGTGGGAAATTGCCCAGAGCCTGCCGAGCGCTGGGATGTGTTTAGGGGGCTCCCCGTGGAGCGAACGAGGCACGCAGAGAGCCGAAAGGCACACACCTTCCTGGCTGCATTGAAACCCAGAAAATGAAAGGGATCCGGTGCCAGCGTGTCTTGAGCCCGGCGTTCTCTGTTCCGGGAGGAAACCACCCGGGAATTCCTTCTTCTTGCCGGGCACCACGGGCGGCTCCCGTCGGGCAATCGCTCGGCTCGGGGCAAGGCACGGAAAATCCCCGTGCACGGAGCCTCCGCTGAACGCTCAAACATCATCGCTGCTCTCATTATTAACTTCTGGGCCCGACTGTGCTGTTTTGATGTTTTTAACTCCCATGGTCTCCGCTGTGCCCGGGGCTGCGAGAGAGGAGCCTGCTGGCCCCGGGCTGGGATGGGAGCGAAACTCTCCTGGAGAGTGAGAGAGGTGGGAGGCTCTTCCCTCCCATCCCCGCAGGTTCTGGGCAGGACAAGGACCCCCTTATCCCACCCACCCCCGGCAGGAGCGGTCCCACACAGCCCCCACTGGAGCATCCCAGCTGGTGAGGGGTGATCCCCGTGCTGCTGACAAGTCCTGGCCGGCTTTCTCAGCTCCAGCGGCCAGCAAATAACTGGACATTCTCTCTCTGGAACTAACTCCCTTTCTGATGTGACTTCTTCCAGCGAGAGAAATCAAAACTCCAGATTAATCCGTGAGAACCTCCCGTTTGCAGGGAGGGCTGTGAGGGTATGTGCTGGACGAGGGAGCGTTGCCCTTTTCCTCCAGGGAGGGAAGGCACCAAGTGGAGACCATTCCCCAAACGCCTCGAGGGAAGGAGAATTTCTGAAAATCGCTTGAGCAGCTGGAGCCAGGTGAGTGCGAGCCCTGCGAGTGCCAGGACCATCAGTGGGTTATGAGGCAGAGAGGGCTGGCAGTCCTCAGTCTCCTATTTAAATCAGCTTTGGAAGAATGGGTTCTTATCACCTGCTCTCCTTCTACAGTCCTTGTGAACAGCAGGGCGGAAACGGCCTGATTGAAAATGAGGGTGGCTTTGGAACAAAACTGCTCCCTGAGCACTTGGCTGGTGCTGGAGGAGGCTGTGACCGTGGGTGGCCACCCTCGGGGCACGGGGCTGGTTTTCAGGTGACATTTCTGTGCAGAAGAGTTTCACGTGGCAGCTCCGACCAGCACCAGCCAGGGCTCCTTCTCTGCTTTTCAGTTCTGCTTCCTCTGCCCTCCGGGAGAGCTCAGGGATCTGTTTCCAGCAGGGCCACTTTGGGGAGAGCCGTGGGGCACCCGACACGGTCCCGGTGCAGACCTTAATGGCAGGGTGCAGGGACACAAACCTCCTGGGGAACCCTTGGAGCGTGGGACACAGCTCGGTTTCCTTACTGAGCTTCCCCACGTTCTCCTGGAGAAAAGGAGGCTCAGGGGGGACCTTGTGGCTCTGCACAACTCCCTGACAGGAGGGGGCAGCCGGGGGGGTCGGGCTCTGCTCCCAGGGAACAGGGACAGGAGGAGAGGGAACGGCCTCAGGCTGAGCCAGGGGAGGTTTATGTTGGATATTGGGAAAATTCCTTCCTGGAAAAGGCTGTCCAGTCTTGGCCCAGCTGCCCAGGGCAGGGCTGGAGTCCCCATTCCTGGAAGGATTTAAAAGCCCTGTGGATGTGGCACCTGGGGACAGGGGTCAAGGGGTGGGTCAGGTTCACTGCCCTGGCCCCAGGCACCCCCAGGCTCTGAGAGGGCTCCAGCGTGGCTCAGGGAAGAATCCCTGGGGATGTGCCTGTCTCTGAGGCACTTCCACTTCTCCCTGGCAGCCAGATGTGGTCCGTGTGGGCTGATCCTGATGGTGTGGCTCTCGACACACAGCTGGGACAAGCAGGACACTTTGGACGATGGCCCGTGTGTGACAAGAGGTGAGGAGAGGAAGGGAAGAGCTCCCTCAGAACTCACCTGGGCTCCGAGGGTGGCAAACAAGGCCCTGTTCCAGCAGCTCTGTAACTTCCAGCGCGAGTGCTGATCTCACCTACAATTGAATATTTATTCAGAACCATGCACAATAAAGCATTTATGGGCCTCTAAAAGAAGTTAAATTGTCTCAAGACAAGGTAAACCTTTGATGTTTAATAACCTGTATTATAATAAGTATCTGCCCTGAAAAATAAGGAAGGAAAATGGAAGGCTTTCGAGCAGAGCAATCATTCACCTGCTGCAAATTGGTTTGCAAGACATTTTAATAAATCACCAAATTATTGCAGCTGCTGACCAGCACACAGCAGCCTGGGAAGGCAGTGCTGGCCCTGCCAGGCCTCTGCAGGAGGGGATTTTAAAACAGGGATACCTTTTCTCAGGACATCCAGCCTGGAGTGTGTCTGGTGAAGGACAAGGCAGAGAACACAAACCAGCTGGGTTAGCCTGGGCCACGCACAGGGATGAAAATGAGGTGTTTCCTCTCCTGTCCCCAGCCCAAAAAGTGCAGCTGGGTGTTCCCAATGTGGATATTTGCTCTGTAAAATATTTGTTTTGCAGATGTTGGGAAAGCAAAGGCCCATGGCCCCTGCCTGGGGGAGCTGGAGCAGGATCCCTGCAGAGGCTGACGATGCCCTGGCCTCTCGTGGTGCAGGAGCATCTGCACAATGCTTCCCTCAGCAACGTCTGAGCTTTTGGTCAGCCCTCCAGGGATCAGGCAGGGGCTGGGTAAGTGCCGCAGGTCCCTTCCAGCTGAAAGATTCTCTCCTAAGTGAGGAAGAGGGAATAAAGCTCTGTAAATTAGGGGGTGTTTTAAAAGTTACATCCTGTGAGGGACTGTGTTTTCTCCAGGAGGGGAGCAGAGTCCCCACAGAACATCCTGGAGCTCTGGATAAGCCCCAGAAACTGCAAAACCTCTTGCAAGGGGAAGAAGTCAGGGAGAAAAGCCCCAGGTGAGACAGAAGTCCCAAGAGCTGAGATGACTGGTTAAACACTGAGCAAATTGTCTCAGAAATGAACCAGGAAGGGAATAACTCAAAGCAGGAGGAATGATCCTGATGGAGAGATTGAGGAAAATCAAGAGATCCTTTTCCTGTGTGATAACGGGTGAAAAAGGAAAAAAAAAATCAGTGTTTCCCAAATACAGCGCTGGCCAAAGCAGGAATATTGCAGTTCTGGAGAGCAGGGAATGACAACAGAGAATTACTTGGAAGTCTGGGAACAATCCCTCGGCAGTGCTGGTTTGTGGGGGCTTGTTCTTACCCCGTATTGTCCTGTGCTTCCTCTTCACTCTGTATTTTCCTGTGCTTCTGTAGAGGAGCTGGGCTCTCTGAAGGAGCCAGTGTTTCCTCTGCTGGGCTGTGCCTGGCAGCCTGCTTCCAGCTCCTTATGTAACCCAATTAAAATGGATGGATTGTTTAGAAATGTATAAGGAAGGATAATTAGCTTATTCTAGCCATGCAAATAGAACGTCTCACTGCACAGCTTCGGTGACAGTGGAGAAGGGAAACGCTCGAAAATGTGAGAAAAAGAAGACACAAAACCCCACACACAAATCAGGAGAAAATTTCTTTTGTGTCGGTCATGTTTTCCTGTAATGAAGTTGGTCAGATTTAGGAAGATTTAGGAAAATCTCTCTTTCAGTCTGTCACACCATCACTCCCTGTCCCACTGCAATGCTCCTGGCTCCTGAGAGAATTTCCCGGGATGCTCCCATCCAGGTGTGCAAGGGGAGGCAGCAGCTCCCTGACAGCTCCAGCCTGAGCACCTGGGCTGGAGAAAGGATTTATCCATCCAGCAGGCATCTTCTGGATGGAGGCACCCGGGACTTGAGGGAATAAAATGTTTTCCATGCATGGGGAGAAAGAAACCCCTAAAGTACATGCTACTGAGTGATAAGCATAATTTGGGGTTGGGGTTTGGGAGGTTTTGATGGGTTTTTTTTCTTTGTTTTTTGTGGGAACTGGAGGTTTGGGTTTTTTTGTTTTGTTTTGTTTTGTTTTGTTGTTGTTATTGGTGGTGGTGTGATTTTGGGAAGGGAGAGGGGTTTTTCTCTTTACTTTTTTTACTCAAACTTGCATGTAAATGTTAGAATTCTTATAGCTTGATCAAATCAGGGTCTCCATGAAGATGATCCAGAACAAAGTTTTATACATTTCTATAACTGTGCAGAGACAGCAGCCTGTGGCGGGTGTGACATCTCACTCTGCAGCTCCGCCTGGAGCTGTCCCAGCTCTGCCTGGAGCTGTCCCAGCTCTGCCTGGAGCTGTCCCAGCTCGTGCCCCTGCCCAGGGGGTTTATATATTTATTTAGGGTTTATATATTTATATAATTACAGATTCAGTGACCTGCAGTCCTGGGCTCTGCTGGGAGCTGTCCCAGCTCGTGTCCCTGCCCCCAGGGAGCAGGTGATGGTTTCTGTGTGATAGGGTTTATATATTTATGTAATTACAGACTCACAGTGACCTGCAGTCCTGGGCTCTGCTGGGAGCTGTCCCAGCTCGTGCCCCTGCCCAGGGAGCAGGTGATGGTTTGTATATAACAAGGGTTTATATATTTATATAATTACAGACTCAGTGACCTGCAGTCCTGAGCAGAGGCTGGAGCTGTCCCAATTCGTGTCCCTGCCCCCAGGGGTGGCTCTCGGGCCCTGCCAGCAGCACCCCCTGGCACGTCTGGGGCTCTGGGGGGGATGCTGGCCGTGCCTGCGGTCCCTCCCTCGGGGCAGAGGGGTCTTCAGAGCCCCTGCCAGGGGCACAGGGGGCTGAGCTCCCCAAGTGCCCGTCCCAGCTCCTCCTGCCCATCGCCACGAGCAGCTGAGCCCAGCCTCCTCCTGCTGTCCCTGTCCCTTCCCTGTCACAGGCTCATCTCCATCTCCCGAGGCTCTGCCAGCAGCGTTTCCCTGGATGCACAATCAATGATTTGGCTGCTGGCGCTGAGCACGGCACAAAAGGTTCCTGGGATCAAAGTTATCTTTGCTGCTTGGTTTAAACTCTTTTAACTCTTACAACCACAGGCTGATAAATTATATTTTAATAGTGCCTGTAATGTATTTTTTAGACTGAATGTGCAGGAGTGGGAGGGTGGGGAGGCCCTGGCACAGGGTGCCCAGAGCAGCTGTGGCTGCCCCTGGATCCCTGGCAGGGCCCAAGGCCAGGTTGGACATTGGGGCTTGGAGCAGCCTGGGACAGTGGGAGGTGTCCCTGCCATGGCAGGGGTGGCACTGGGTGGGCTTTGAAGTCCCTTCCAACCCAAACTGATCTGGGATTCTGGGATTCTAAGATACGTCTTAGATATTTTCTAAGACGTATCTTAGATATTTTCTTAGATTTTTTCTAAGATACATCTGCAGATATTTTCAGTTTAACAATAATTCAGTTTCCCCTATTGCCTTTCAACACAAAATTAAGCCTCCTGCACCAGGAAAGCAATAAAACCCCAGCTGGCAGGGGAAACTTCTCCTGTGGGAGACACCAGGGGAGGCAAAATCGGATTTTGCAGCAACCTCGTGGGAGAGCCCGGGCAGGAGCACAGCTGGGGCTGCTCCCCACAGTGACAGTGCCCAAAGCTGCTCAGTAAATGAACGCTGGTCACCACTGGGAGCCCAGCCCTGGCTGCTCTGTGCTGGGCTGGGCCTTGGCTGTGGGGGGATCCCCCAGTGCTGAGCCAGGGCAGCGCCAGCCTCTCTGCAGGGACACTCCTGGGGGACCCCAATCCTGGGGAACCCCAATCCTGGGCATCTCCATCCCAGGGAACCCCAATGCCGAGGAACACCAATCCCAAGGAACCCAAATCCCCAGAAACTCCATCTCCAGGAACCCCAATCCCAGGGGACCCCAATCCTGGGGATCTCCATCCCAGGGAACCCCAATGCCGAGGAACACCAATCCCAAGGAACCCAAATCCCCAGGAACTCCACCCTGGCACAGGGAAATCCCAAGGAACCCCAATCCCAGTGAACCCCATCCCAGGGGACCCCAATCCTGGGGAACCCCATCCCAGGGCACCCCAATCCCAGTGAACCCCATCCCAGGGCCCCTGTCCCTGTCCCACTCAGCCAGACTCAGGCTCCCAGAGGGGTTTCAGCCTCTGAGGCCTCCAGTTGATTTCTGATTTGTTGGGGTGATGCTCTTTGGTCCCACAGCTGACCCCAGGCCCCAGCAAACAGCACAAAGCAAATATTTACATTGAGAAAGTGAAAACAGAAACATTTGCGGTTTCCTGGGGGTGAAAATCCTTCCCAGGACCTGCTGCTCCTTCCCTGCCCGGTCAATTTCTATCAGTAAAGAAAACAAACATGAAAAGGAAATAAACCAATGCCTTGAAAATATTTTTATTTCCAGAAGAGTTTGTTTTGGCAACTTTGGCTTTACAAAGGAGCGAATTGTTACAGTGTAGAAGTTAGAGCCCTTCAGTGGAAATGGAACTGCAAGGGGAGCTCAGCCCTTTCTTCTGCCTCTCCAAGAGAAACTCCACCGCCTGCGTGAGACAGCTCAAATCACCTCAAACGTACATTTGTAGTGCCTAAATGTCAGATTCTTGTGTAGAACACTGCAGTTATGACTCCTGAAGGGAAATAGAAATACAGAAATTATTGAAAAAATAAAAAAATAAAAGCAGAATCTTTGATTTTAAAAAGTTTGATTTTAAACCAGGCTCGAGTTTCTGTCCTTAAGATCACTCAGTGGCTTTGTGTAGGATGCTTTGGGATCAGCGTGGTTGGTGTTGCCCTGCTGGGGTTGGGGAACAGGAGGGTTTTTAGGGCCAGGCCTGGCTCTGCTCTGCAGCCAGCGATGTTCACTCTGTGTGTGGGTGCTCCAGGGTGAGGCCCTCGTGTGTCAAACCCCAAATGTTCCTCAGATCAGAGGCAAGAGAGGTGTCGTGCCCATCTGTGGAAGGATATTTTCGGCTGTCTGTGGCTGAGCTGCTGCTCCGTGCTCAGCTGCCCGTTTGTCCTGGTGCTGAAGGAATTAACTCCTGGTGCAGACAGAGGTTTCTGGAGCTGGTTTGTACAGCAGTGAGCAGTGTGCAGGCAGCGCTCACCTGAGTATTTGCTGATAGAAATGTTTGGTTTATCTCGTTCTCTCGACTTTGAAATAGCTCTGTCTGTAGGCAGCATCAGTGTGGGATAGGCTCAGAGGCAAAAATAGCTCTGGAGAGGCTTTGGAGGAGCCTTCAGGGAGACAGAGCCAGTTTGGCACTGATTGCAGCTGTAGAATCCTAATAAACAATCTTCTTAATAAAGAGACTGGTCCTAGAGTCATGTAATTACCGAGCTCCCAGCGAGTGCAATGCCCTGACTGCTTTAATCTCTCTCAGCTCCTCGCTATGTGAATCACCCTCTCCTCATCCAGCGCTGCCTCCTCTCCAGCCTGAGCAAGTGCTGATTAAAAGTGTCACCTGCCCAGACTGGTCACGCTCGGGCTCCGCTGTGCCCAGCAGCCCTGGTGCAAACCCGAGTTACGTAACCCTGGAATTTGAATGATAAAAATACCCCTGAAAATGAGACAGACGAGCTGACATATGCAACTGAGTCATTGTGCTCCTGGAACACAGCACAGAGGAGTTAGAGGCTCCTTGCTGAAATACAAAACAGCCCCACGGTACCCAGTGTCAGTTATTTGGGAGGCAAACCAGCAGCACAACTCTTTGGGTGTTATTTTATTGCCTTCCCTGGGAGGGTGGGGAGGCCCTGGCACAGGGTGCCCAGAGCAGCTGTGGCTGCCCCTGGATCCCTGGCAGTGCCCAAGGCCAGGCTGGACATTGGGGCTTGGGGCAGCCTGGGACAGTGGGAGGTGTCCCTGCCATGGCAGGGGTGGGAATGGGATGGGATTTAATGTTCCTTCCATCTCAGTTCTGGGATTCTCTTTTTTTTTTCTACTGTGCTTCTGGAACCTGTAGGGTTGGAGTTCCTTCAAAGCTAAACACGTTATTTGTCACTTCTGTGGGTGCTGGCAGAGCCCTGGGCCTCCTCTCTGGCTGTTTGTGCAGTTCTGATGCTGAGAGCCTTCTGCAACCACGGAACACCTGGGGATGCTCAGGACGGGCTCTGCAGCCTCAGGTGAGGTCCTTGCAGATGGAAATAGATTCAGACTCCCCATTTCTCAGAAAAGAGGAGATCCAGGCTGGAGAGGACACGGATTCCAGCCTCCAGAAGGAGCAGGAAATGAGCTGATGTTTTCTCTAAGAGCCCTGACGTGTCCCTCTGCAGAGTGATGCTGTCCCTTCTCGGTTTGCTCTGTGGGCAGCTCGGGAGTGAAGCAGCTCCGGGTCAGAGTCCCACTGAGGGAGGCTTTCTGTGAACCCCCCGTGCCTCAGCCTCCCCTGGCTCAACACCCAGCTCCTGTCACAGGTCGTGTCTGCAGACAAAGGAGAGAGTGTGTGAGAGGAGCTGGGCATTGTTTCTTTGCTCACAGAGTCCCTACAGCCCGCAGCAGTCAGGAAATCGTGGGATTCCCTGGGGTTAAGCACAGGTTGTGTTGGGGCAGAGCCCCAGGATGGTTTGGGTTGGAAGGGACCTTAAAGCCCAGCTCATTCCACCCCTGCCACTGTCCAGAGTGACCCAGGAACAACCTCTGCCTGTTCCTGCCTGGGTGAGGACAGGGACTGGGCAAAGCTGAGGTTGGCTTTTGTGTCCCAGCAGCTCGGGGCTGTGTCTGCAGGGGCTGCTCTGGCCGATGGGGAATTTCACTGGCACCGTCAGCCGAGGAGGCAGATCTTGGGAAGGAGCTCTTGTGCTGTCAGTGTCAGTGAGGAAAATGAGCAAACTTGGCACGGAGATCCCTCCTGGGACTGCAAATGCACCGAACTGATTTGCAAATAGTAGCACATCCATAACTTTGACAGACATCCCCAGCATTGATCTTCCTCAAAACAACAAATTAGGAGGTGAAGTGAAACCGTGAGTTGGGATTCTCTGGCCCTGTGATACTTCCTGGGTTTTTCACCTTTTCCCGAGGAAAGAGTAAATTAAAGTGGCATCTCCTATTTACAATTCTGGGCTGGAAGTTTTGTGGGGAGGATCTCCAGAAAAGGCTTCTCAGGGACAATTCACGGCTTCCTGGTGCTGTTCCAGCCCCTGGGAGCCCTGCAGGAGGGGTCTGTGACCCCCTCCCAGCAGCTGGAGCCAGTGGGATCTGACTCCATGGGCTCAGGTTCTCAGGACAGGTGGGGCACAGCTCAGCCTCTGCTCTGTAATGTCAGAATTATTTAGGTTGGGAAAGGCCTCCAAGATCATCAGAATTACTCCTCTGCTGCCAAACGACAGCAGCTGATCAGGATCTCCCTGATCCACACCAGCCCAACCCACAGACAGAGTCTGATGGGCTGTGTCCTCCTCTGGGATTTTCCTCCTGTGCAGCCCTGAGAGGATTTGATCAGACCCTCCTCATCTTTGCCTTTTTTCTGGCACATACAGGGACAAAAAGAAGCTGTAATTGAATATCTCTCTGAAAGAAGTTGGGACAATGCAGTCATGTTCTACAACTCCTCAACCCCAAAAAATAAATCCCAGAGGACTGAAGATGGAGCCCAGGAAGGGGTGGGGAGAGGCTGGGGGGGGTTGGATCTTTCTGCCACCTTTGGCTCCCTAAAGCAGCCCATGGAGAGGATGGACCCACAGAGTGCACTGTGGGGAGGCAGGGGCAGGAATGGGGAGTTTTGTGAGCAGGGCCCCAGGCAGGAGCAGCCTTTGTCTGGGAATGCCCAGGGGGAGGGAGGCACTGGGATGTGCCATGGCAAAGCCCTGAGCTCCAGCCCTGTGACCAGAAGAGGCCCGGGTCCCTTGTGGGGTGCTGTTGCTCTGTCCCAGGTCGATCCTTGGGGAAACAGCTGAGGGTGGGAGAACGTTCAGTGGCTTCACCTGAAGCTGACCAAATCCAGGGAAAACCTGGGCACTCCCAGCTGTGAGAGACCTGGAGGCAGAGCTTCCCTCTGGAGCTGCAGGGGCAGGGTTTGGTGCTGGGCTTGGTCTGGGGATGTGGTGTGAGGATAACTCTGCTTGCTGTGGAGCCGCTGCTCCTGTTTGGGGAGGCAGCTCCAGCTGGGTCCTGGGGCCGGGCTGGGGGCAGCAGGGAATAAAGGGAATATCCAGCATCCCTCCTGGCTGCTGCGGGCCTCAGGTGAGCGACAAGAATCCTCTGCAGCTGCTCCTTTGTGAGCGTGTGTTACCTCCCAGTGACTGAAGGCAGTGTTTGTCTGAGCCCGGGTATGATGTACTGTGACTCACTCAGTGCTCTGAAAGCCCATTTTCCTTTGCCTCGCTACTTTGGAAGCAGTTATATCAATTGCCTGCTTTTCCTGAACAATTTATTACTATTACAGCTCTTCTGGAGTTTTGAACTGTCTGTAGTTAATGATGCCAGCTATTAAAAAGACACTTTATCCTGAATAACTGTGAGCATCTGGCTTTATCAGCAGTGATGCAACAATTTCTACGGCTCCGAGTTAAGGGAAAAGCTTTATGTATCGTGAGAGAAACCAGAACTGAAGAGTGTATTAAACCCAAAATGAGAAATGAGCAGTTTTCCTGTTTGAGAAAGCACTTCTGTGAGACAGGAGTGGCATTTCACAAAATTTTCCTCCAGGTCTTCACATACTGAACAATATAAAAGCGAGCTTGGGTTTGGGTGGCTTTCCTTAGTGGTTTTCACAAAATGTTTTCCATTCTGAAATTTTCGGTTTTTACCTCACCTGGGTTGAGTCAGTGGAAGTTCCCCAAGAGCAGGGCTGTGCTGGAGGGGACACAGACTGCCCACATCTTCAGAGCCCATGATCCTTTTGCCTTCCAGAGGAAACGTGGGAGATCACCAGGACAGATGCTGAGACTGACGGAGGTTTAGGCTCTTCTGTCCTGAGCCCGAGCTCTGATTTCCTGGGCACTGGAGGGACTCGGCTCCAGCACGTCCAGGGGTGAGAAATGGGTGTGGGCTGAAATTCCAGCAGCATCTGGGGGGCACTCAGAGCTCTGCAGCCTCCAGCTCATCATCCCCATCCCTGCAGAGATTTCAAGCTGTGTGGATGTGGCACCTGGGGACGTGGGTTAGTTGTGGCCTTGGCAGTGCTGGGGTAAGGGTTGGACTCAGTCTTGGGGGGATTTTCCAACCTTAGAGATTCTCCAATCAGCTGTTGGATCTGAGCTGGGTGATTTCCCACTGGGAAAGCAACAGCAGAGGCAAGAGATGGAAAATAACGTTCTTGGGGCTCTGTTTAAGTTGAGTGACACTGGAGGACAGGCAGAGGTTCCTGAGGGAGGTGTGGAGGGGCAGAGAGCTGAGAAGGGATTTTGCTGAGTTTTGTCAGAAGATGGAGAGGTTTATTCCTATTTCTCATAGTAGGAGGCAGGTTGTGATCTGGCTGTGCATCTAAAACTAGGGGGAAAAAAGCTTTCTCTTCCTCCCCTTTTAATCCTTTATTTCCTTAGGAGGCCAAAACTGAAGGAATTCCAGTTGGATTAGGCAGGGTCGTGGAGTCTGCAGCCACCACGGATAAACAGATGGAGTTTAGGTAGAACTCACAAACTGGGGAGAGCCCCACGAGCCTGGATGAGCCAAGGCTGGGGATGTCAGTTCTCAGCAGGGTCCTCGGGAGGGGCAGAGGCAGCAGCTCCAGCAGCCCCACCACGGCTCCATTGTGCTGCTCCGGGGCACCCCTGGGGCAGGCAAAGCTGCCAGGGGCCCAGGGCTGGGCAAGGTGCCCAGAGGGGCAGGTCCCCTCCCAGGGCCTCCTGCTGCTGCTGCTGCAGCCCCTTCTCTCCCTGTGCCCCACGGGCTGTGCTTTCACTGCCGGGGGTGGTTCCTCTGTGTCCAGCAGGAGCAGCATCGGTCTGCAGCATCTCTGCCAGGACGTGCCCCAGCTGCAGCCGCTGGCACACCTGCGCTGCTGGGTGGGATGAGAGTGCTCCAAGCAGACAGATGTGATTCCTACCCCGGGAGATGGGGATAACTAATTAGCAGACTCGTTGGAGTGTTGCTTTGCTCCATTATTTCCTTTTTCTGAGTGTGTCAATTTAGGCTGCTTCCACTGAATTACATCAGTTATTAGAAATGTTCTACAGTGATCTTTAAATATCATCTGTGTCATAAATATTTTATGACATTTTCAGTGGCAAATGATGACTTTAATCAGGCTCCGGAGAAATCCGGCTGGGAGAGCACTCTAGGGCAGGGGCCCTTCAGAGAGCAGAGCGTCGCTTCCTGGGAGTGCTGATGCTCTTCTGAGCTGGTGACAAAAGCTCCTTGTGCTCCCACCCTGGAGGGAGGAGCAGGCGCTCCCTGGCTGCTGTCAGCTCAGTGTCCCCAGCTCAGTGTCCCCAGCTCAGTGTCCCCAGCTCAGTGTCCCCAGCTCCAGCTCAGTGTCCCCAGCTCTGGCTCAGTGTCCCCAGCTCTGGCTCAGTGTCCCCAGCTCAGTGTCCCCAGCTCTGGCTCAGTGTCCCCAGGTCCGGCTCAGTGTCCCCAGCTCTGGCTCAGTGTCCCCAGCTCCGGCTCAGTGTCCCCAGCTCTGGCTCAGTGTCCCCAGGTCCGGCTCAGTGTCCCCAGCTCCAGCTCAGTGTCCCCAGGTCCGGCTCAGTGTCCCCAGGTCCGGCTCAGTGTCCCCAGCTCTGGCTCAGTGTCCCCAGCTCTGGCTGGCTCCGGCCTCGCTGCCCACACGGCTCACACCTGGTGCTGTGCCCGAGCTCAGGGCTCAGGGCTGGGCTGCTCCTCCTCAAGCCCAGCTCAGCCAGGCCCAGCAGGGCCCCACAGCTGGGCTGTGCTGGAGCTGCTGGGAGGGAAAAGTGCTGAGCCAGGACCTGCTGGAGCTCCTGAGCCTGTGTCCCCATCACAGACTCCAGGATGGCTTGGGGTGGAAGGGACCCTAAAGCTCCCCCAGTGGCACCCTGCCATGGGCACGGACACCTCCCACCAGCCTGCTCAGAGCCTCGTCCAGGTCTCCAAAGGGGAGCGTGGGTGGTGTGTGACCATCAGGAGAGCCCTGGCTGTGGTCCCTGAGAGCATTCCATGGCCTCCTTGGGTGGGGGTGTGATGGGGGTGGGACACTGGGAGAGCTGGGGGCTCGAGGCCCTGCCCAGCAGGGTGAGATCAGGGGGTTCTGAGCAGTGTCCCTGGGGACAGTTCAGAAGGGTGCCTGCCCTGGCAGTGGGGCTGTGCCCAGGGGTGGGCAGTGGCCACAGAGGAGGGGTGGGAGCTGTGGGGGGAACCAGCACCCCATAGCCTCGAGACTGGAGTGGTCACCCCTCAGTCAGTGCATGGCTCACCTGTTATTTTTCGAGCTAAAGTGCTCTCACTTCAGGCTTTATATGTTTTTGTTTTTTTTTTTTTTACTTCAGAGTAAAAGTTCTGGAAGTTCTACACAAAAACCTAGAGGAAAGAAATAATCTGTGCATCGAGTTCCTCCTGCATAACGATGTGCTTTCACAGAATGATAAATGTTAAAACACAAAAATTGCTACCTGTGTTTTGGAATAATCCTCTAAAGAGAATTAACGTACAGAGACAATTTTTACCTGTGATTATTCCTTCCAAACACATGGCTGTTCCTCTTGGGAAGGAAAGCTCTGCATTATAAGTCTTCTGTGTGATGGTGATTGCTGGTTGTGAGGGAGTGATGCTGCCATTTACTTGGAGAATTCCAGGAATGCCAGAGGTTATGGTGACCAGGATGTCACTTCTCATGGATGATGCACAAAACCCCATATCTTTGTGCGGAACAAGTTATTTGAAGTTAAAGAGCACTTCAGAATGAAAAGGACGAGTGACAAAAGGCTGAGTCTCTTAAACCGAGGCAAAGTGAGAAGTACAGAGCGGGCTGGGGGAGGGATGGCCAGGAGCAGCTCAGCAGAAGGAGCCTGAAACCCCTCGGAGGGGCAGGAAAGTGCTGGCTAAAGGTCAGGAGAGGGGAATGGTCAGCACTTGCTTGCTCTGGCCAGCACTGCTGCTCCCTGCTCTGCCTCTGCACCTCCCCTGCAGCCCTGGAAGGGGCTACGGAGCAGGAGAGCTCCAGGGATAACGCCAAAGCCTGGGCAGGGATGAGCTGCTCTCCCTAACGGGGGCTGGGATGAGGTGAGCAGCTCCAGGAATGCTCTGGGGTGGGGCCCAAGGCAGATCAAGGCTGGGTGAGTGCCCGGGCAGCAGAGCAGGGGCTGGGATGGACCCTGGGGCTGGCAGGAGGAGCAGATTGGGGTGTGGAGGATTCAGGGCTGCCTGTGGACAGAAAAACTTCTGAAAACGGCAGAAGCCAAATGCTGCTTAGAGAGTGAGCATTTAAAAGAGCAAGGAGCAGCAGATCCAGCAGTAGTGAGTTTTCTGCTCCCTAAAAAGAAGAAAAAGAAGAACCTGCTGAGTAAGGGCAGGTGTGGCCATTCACAGAACCCCAGAACGGTTTGGGTTGGAGGGGACATTAAACCTCATCTCATTCCCACGCCGTGCTGTGGTCAGGGGCCCTGGGCAGCAGCAGCAGCAGGGTCTGGGGGTGCGAGGGGGCTCTGGGTGCTGCGGGTTCTTGGTGGGCAGGGGCTGGGAACGGGGACATTCCCTGGTGTAAACCAGGCACCGTTTGCTGTGACAGAGCTAATTAAGCTCCTGGGAGAATTTATGCAGAGCTAATAAGAAGCAGAACTAAACGTTGTCTTAATTTACCCTCAAGCTCACAGAAATGTTGTTCATTCATGTTGCACTAATTAAGCCAACAGCCATTAACCCTTTCTTCAGAGACAGAGACCCTTGGCACCGTGGAGGAATCAAACTGCACTTCCCAGAGAGCATCTTTAGGCCCTCACCTCCATCCTGCAGCGGGGTGTGGTGATTCAGGGGTGCTCACGGGTACTGAGAGGAGTTGGTTTTCCCTCTGCCCTCCCAGACTACTCTTGTTGGACTGGAATTTGCTGCTCAGCATCCCGCTGTGTTGGGGAGCAACGTCCCTGCCTCCAGCTGGGGTGAGGTTTGAGCTCTTGGAAAATCCATCCTGGATCTGAGCCTCTGTTCATATCCCAGGCTGGGATCTGGGTTTGGCTGCACTGGTCAGCACAGGAGAGCCAAGGGCTCTGCAAGGTCTTGTGCAAGGGCCTGGAGTGATGGGACAAGGGGGAATGGCTTCTCAGTGCCAGAGGGCAGGGATGGATGGGATATTGGGAAGGAATTGTTCCCTGGGAGGGTGGGGAGGCCCTGGCACAGGGTGCCCAGAGCAGCTGTGGCTGCCCCTGGATCCCTGGCAGTGCCCAAGGCCAGGTTGGACATTGGAGCTTGGAGCAGCCTGGGACAGTGGGAGGTGTCCCTGCCATGGAATGAAGCCACTACAAGATATTTTATACCCAAATTAAAAGAGCCACATGGATCAAGGAGGGAACTTGCAGCCAGGCACTGGTGGGGCTCCTCTTGGGGTTCCTCGCTGGCCCCCACCCCAGAAGCAGTCAGAAATAAGAAGAGGCAGCCCCAGGCTCAGCCCTGCTCCCTCAGCTCCCTGCCCCAGGACAGGGACACGCTGCTGGTGTTGCAGAGCAGGGCAGGGTGGGCTCTGCTGGGTGCTGCAGCACCAGGCTCACCTCTGCTCTTTAAAGTACACGAGCAATAAATATCATTTTGTGCCCTTTTCATCCTCCTGATCACTTTGAATCCTTGTAATGTTCCTCAGGAGCACAGGGAGAAGCTGTGCTCTGCTCACATTTCGTCAGGGCAGCTGGGTGAGCTGTTTGCAGGAGCTCTTCAGATAAAAGGGGTGCTGCAAAGGCAGTACCAGAAGATCAGGCCTCTTACTCTTAATCATGTGTTTTCATCCCTTTATGCTGGAAAAAGAAGGAAAAGAAAGGAAGACCTCACTAAACCTCCTTTCTCCCATGCAGCTTTCACACTTCTGGCATTTCCTGGTTTATCAGTCACTGACAAACCATCAGAGACGAGTGTCTGCCACTGCTCAGAGCTCAGGCTGGGCTCAGCCAAGCACCCCAGGGTTGAAATGCTGCCTCAGCCTCACCTAAACTGTCCCAGACAAGAGACTCCAAAACTGGACTCGGACTCTTGTGACAACAGAGCGACATTTTCATCACGTAGGGCATCTCTGACAATGAGCCGGGCATGGAAAAGCCTCATTTTGGAACAGCTCAAGTCAAACACAGCTTTAAAGTCACAGAATCCCAGACTCATTAAGGTTGGAAGGAACCTTCAAGACCTCCCATCCCACCCCTGCCATGGCAGGGACACCTCCCCCTGTCCCAGGCTGCTCCAAGCCCCAATGTCCAGCCTGGCCTTGGGCACTGCCAGGGATCCAGGGGCAGCCACAGCTGCTCTGGGAATTCCACCCTGTGCCAGGGCCTCCCTTCTCTCACCACAAATCATTGAGGTTCCCAGTCCAATGATCCCGGTGACCCCCAGGGCTGGGAGCTGTCCGGGGACACTGGGACAGGGAAAGGCTCTGGCAAAGGCAGGGAAAAGCAAGGAGAAATGGATTTCCTCTCTATAAACTCTCCAGTGGAATAAGCACTAAAGAGGGAGCAGAATGAAGTAAATTAAGGGATTCTCTTGTGCTGAAACCAGCCCAGTGGGCCGTGACTGTGAATTGATTTGGGAAGTGCAAATTAAAAGGTGTTAACATCAGAGCAACGAGGGTCAGGAGAACTCTGGAAATGAAGAGCAGGAGAGGAATTAACTTCTCTCTTTTGTGACTGTGGTTGGACCTGGGAGCTCAGAGAACACCTGGAATGTGAAGCTCCAGTTCAGGAGCCGTTTCTGAGATTATTTCTCTGTTTCTTCATTTCCCCCTTGTTGATCCTTTTTAAATGCAAGGGCAGGTCTGGAGATGATCCCTTTAAAAAGGAAAGCTGATTTTCAGAACACGACATTCCCAGCATCTCTCACAGGCACTCTTGGAGCCCAGCAGCTGCTGCTCAGCTGGGCTGGTGCTGGCACGTGAGGAGCAGCACATCCAGAACATTGCCTTCGCCTCTCGTCCTGCTCCGGGATCCCCGGGAGCTTCCATTCCCATGGACACTTCTGCTGAACACGGATCAGGTTGGAAATGCAGCAATTTGTCACTGTTTGGCCACACCAGGTCTCACAGGAGGCCTGGAGCCCCAGTTACTGCCCATCACTGCTCCCTGGAG
>VZRV01004682.1:373616-392264 GCA_013398115.1 Falcunculus frontatus
TGGGAGTTGGGTTGTGGATAGGTGGGGATGGGGTCTGGAAAGGGTGGGATTTGAGGTATGGAATGGCTGGGATTGGGGTCTGGGGGTGAGGCACTGCCTCAGCCAAGTGTGGGGTCCCGCAAGCCCAGGATAGAAACTAAAGGAAAACCTGCCCTCGCTGTCCCTGGTGTTTGTGTGGCTGTACCTGGATATTGCTTCACACTTCCTAGAAGGGAAAGGGGGCTGAATGCTGCTCCCAAATTCACAAACACTAACGAGGGGTGGTTTAACTGCCCTGTGAACAAGACGGGTAAAAACCTTCCAAAATTCCTTTGCCTGGTGACTTCCTGGAGCAAGGACTTACAGGGTTTTTTGTATAATGCATGAGGAAAAAAAATACTTCATTTGTTGTATTTTGATAGATAAAATGAGAGAAATACTAAACCCATCAGGTTGGGGTGAGTCCAATTATGTTTATTGGTTTTTTGGGGCTGAAAGAGTAGGACTGTGTAACTCAGGTGTTTTATCATCTGTCTGCCTACCCACCTTCCTCCCCACCTACCTTCCTGCCTATCCATCTATTCATGTATCCATCCATTCCTTTGTCCATTTATTCATGTATCCATCTATTCCTTTATCCATCTGTTCCTTTATCCATATACTCCTTTATCCATCCATTCCTTTATCCATCCATTCCTTTATCCATCTATTCCTTTATCCATCCATTCCTTTATCCATCCATTCCTTTATCCATCTACTCCTTTATCCATCTATTCATTTATCCATCTACTCCTTTATCTATCTACTCCATTATCCATCTATTCCTTTATCCATCCATTCATTTATCCATCCATTCATTTATCCATCCATTCCCTTATCCATCCATTCCTTTATCCATCTATTCATTTATCCATCTATTCCTTTATCCATCCATTCATTTATCCATCTACTCCTTTATCTATCTACTCCTTTATCCTCTATTCATGTATTCATCCATTCATTTATCCCTCTATTCCTTTATCCATCTATTCATTTATCCATCTATTCATGTATCCATCCATTCCTTTATCCATCTATTCCTTTATCCATCTATTCCTTTATCCATCCATTCCTTTATCCATCTATTCCTTTATCCATCTATTCCTTTATCCATCTATTCATGTATCCATCCATTCCTTTATCCATCTATTCCTTTATCCATCCATTCCTTTATCCATCCATTCATTTATCCATCTATTCCTTTATCCATCCATTCCTTTATCCATCCATTCATTTATCCATCCATTCCTTTATCCATCCATTCCTTTATCCATCTATTCATGTATTCATCCATTCATTTATTCCTCTATTCCTTTACCTATCTATTCATTTATCCATCTATTCATTTATCCATCTATTCATTTATCCATCCATTCCTTTATCCATCTATTCCTTTATCCATCTATTCACGTATCCATCCATTCCTTTATCCATCCATTCCTTTATCCATCCATTCCTTTATCCATCTATTCCTTTATCCATCCATTCCTTTATCCATCCATTCATTTATCCATCTATTCCTTTATCCATCCATTCCTTTATCCATCCATTCCTTTATCCATCCATTCCTTTATCCATCCATTCCTTTATCCATCTGCCCACCCCCTCACCTCCGTGCTCACCTCTGTGCCCATTCTGTGTGCAGAACACCTACAAAGAGATTGATCCCACGGAAGCTCCAAAGGAAACGTGAAGCAGTAAATTCCCTCTCCTTCTGACCAAACCCCGTTTCCCTGAGCAGAGTCGGGCTCATCCCACGGGCCCTTCCAGGTAAAGCTGCTGGGAATACCTGCAGGAGGCAGCCCCGGTGTGGGGCTGAGGTGCCCCCTGTGAGCCCACCTGGAGGGAGCTGCCCCAGTGCCGCAGTGCCAGGAGCAGCCTCGGGAGCAGCGTTTGGAATTCTGCAGCGCTTTCACCGAGCTGATGGAAATCTCCTGCATAATGAGAAGATAAACTCGGAGATTTGCCTGGCTGGGAGAAATCCGACTGATTCGGAGTTGTCTCATTTGGGAGAGAAAAGCCTGAATGGATCCTTTCGCAGCCGTGGCAGGTGATGCCAAACGTGGTGAGCACGGGACCTTCCCTGGCTGCTGTCACTCGGGGGTTTATTATCAGGGAGTGCTGATAGAGCTGCCGAGGAGGAGCTGCAGTTATTGATGCCCCTGGAGCTCACAGATTTCCTGGCAGTCCTGGGCAGACACAGTCAGGCCCAGCCACAGCGACCTCGGGAGCTGGGAATGTGCTGACACGGAATGGGGGAGGCACAGCCTTGGCTTTGCTCAGGCTCTGTCCATGAGAACCTGCCATGCAAATTTTAAACCCACAGATTTTCCATAAATTAAACACAGAAGGCAGAAATGTAGAGCAGAGTCTCTGCTAACTATATCCCAGTTTTAGACTGATTTAAAGAAGATGCTGCTTTCTAATCACTCTGATTTTATGATTTTTCCAAATTCTCTCTTCCAGAGCATCACCTCTGTTTCCCACCCACAGAGAACATGACATGTTTGGTGACAATAATTGGCTTCAGCAATTGAAACCTTCTTTAAATTCTTAAACCAGTAAATGTTTCTTCTGGGCTGTGGTGTCACTGGATTACAGGTGTCCACTGCTCTGAAGGGTTAAGAGTCAAAAACTACAGCTGGGGATGGTGCCAGATTGGCCAAAATGGGGAAAAACCACAAAACCCCCCCCATATTTCTGGTTTTATGTATTTTTTCTTTTTTTTTTTTTAATAAAATAACCTGTCCCCTCAGAGAAGGAAGCCCTGGAGGCTGTGGCCCTGCAGAGCAGGGAGGTTTTGTGAGAGGTGAATGTGGTTTTGAGTAGCCATTGGAAGGCGAGTGATTGAAATTCTCTGTAGCACTTGTAGAAATGCAGAGAGATAAAAACACGGGAAAGACAACAAAACCGAGGGAGCTGAATGGAATTTGCTCCCGACAGCTGCTCGGTGCCGCCGCTCGCTGCTGGGGAGAGCTGCTCACGCACAGGGTTTTGTTTCCTCAACTCCATCTCCAAATCGCAGCCAAAACAACATAAAAGGTTCCTCTTTAGGCACGAAGCTCCTCATCTGCGCGCAGATTCCCGGGAATTTGCACGTGGCTGAGGCGCTCCTGGCACAGCGCTGGGCACTCCTCGGCTCGGGGCTGCTGTGCAGGGAAGGAGCTGCTGGGCCCCGCTGGCACAGCCTGGGCTGGGCAGAGGTTTGGGAGCAGCACCCTGCAGAGTGACCCCCAGCCAGGAGACAGAGCACTGGCACCTCGGGCACTCGGGGTCCCACTCTGCATCCCAGGATTCCAGCCAGGAAAGCCCCGAGCAGCTGGACTCAAAGCGCTGTACGATGGAGGATTTCTGATCTCAGCTTTCCTTTCAAAACGGAGACAAGGAGCTTGGCTCCTCGTTGCTGAAACATCTAAAAAGCACAATGTGACTGGGCTTTTTCTCCTAACGATTCAGGAAATGCTGATCTCCAGTTGAATCACGGAGCCACAGCATCATTGAGGTTGGAAAAGCCCTCCAAGACTCCAAGCTGTGACTGATCCCCACCTTGTCCCCAGCCCAGAGCCCTGAGTGCCACCTCCAGCAATTCCTGGGACACCTCCAGGGATGGGCACTCCAAACCTCCCTGGGCAGTTCCAAGGCCTGAGCACCCTTTCCATGGGGAAGTTCCTGCTGAAATATCGATACAATATTGGCATCTGTGATTCAGTGATCAGTCACTCCCCAGTCACCCTTCATTTCCTTTGCTGTGTGGGTTTGGCAGCAAAGAGCTGTGACTGATTTAGCAGAGATCAATTTATCCCTGGTGGAGTTATTTCACTGTTCAGCACCATTTTTTGGTAATAAATTTCATTTACTTTTGACTGCTGACCAAGGGAGAATTGACACCTATCCACGTCTTTTAAACACCATTAACCCAACGATGGAACAAACATAGAGAAGCCCATTAATTCAAATATACATAATCAAAAAGTCATGCAAGCTAAATTAGATATACAGTTAGAGCAAGAGATGCCATCTGTTCAAACTTTCTAAGGGCTAAAGTAACTGAGATGGAGCCAATTTTGGTAACAATAATAAAATTATGCTGCGGAATTACAGGCTCTGTGTCTCACAATTTATTCCCTTTCTCTCAAATTGCTCTCCTATATCATATGAATACAATCACCTTCATCCGTACATTGTTCTGCTTTTCTTTTGACTATTAAATCCACCAACCTCTGTCAGTGAAAAGCAGAACAGGAGCCGTGGAGCTGCTGAAACGCTGTAGGAAAACGTGTCATTAATTTCCCGAGAGCAGTAATTTCCAATATTTTACACGCTTCCTTCAGCCGGTCAGCACTTGTTCAACACAAGCAAATCAGCGTTAAATTACAGCTCTGGCCCTTGGGTCCAATCCCTGGGACGCTGCTGCGTTGGTGGCTCTGAGGCTGCGTCTCACAGCCGTGGAGCCGGAGCTGTTCCACACCCAGCGGGGCCATCAAACCACACCTGCGAGAGTCCTGAGCAAAAATCGGGTGTTGTTAGAATAATTTAGTGCTTCAGACATGAAAAATGTCAGCTGGGTAAAGCAGAGGCGGGAGGAGAGCGGCTGTGGCTCCTCCGGGGTGCCCGGCTGTGCCACGGCTGTGCCAGCGATGTCCCCAGCCCACGGCCGAGCGGGGACCCAGCTGGGTCCTGTGCCCTGACCCCAACCCCACGGCTGGGCTGGCAGCTCCTGGGGGACCCAACACCCCTGGCACCCAGCTCCTGGGGGACCCAGCCCCTGTGGCACCCAGCTCCTGTGGCACCCAGCTTCTGTGGCACCCAGCTCCTGTGGCAGCCCGCTCCTCTGGCACCCAGCCCCTGTGAGACCCATCTCCCCTGGCACCCAGCTCCTGGGGGACCCAGCCCCTGTGGCACCCAGTTCCTGTGGCACCCAGTTCCTGTGGCACCCAGTTCCTGTGGCACCCAGTTCCTGTGGCACCCAGTTCCTGTGGCACCCAGTTCCTGTGGCACCCAGTTCCTGTGGCACCCAGTTCCTGTGGCACCCAGTTCCTGTGGCACCCAGTTCCTGTGGCACCCAGTTCCTGTGGCACCCAGTTCCTGTGGCACCCAGTTCCTGTGGCACCCAGTTCCTGTGGCACCCAGTTCCTGTGGCACCCAGTTCCTGTGGCACCCAGTTCCTGTGGCACCCAGTTCCTGTGGCACCCAGTTCCTGTGGCACCCAGTTCCTGTGGCACCCAGTTCCTGTGGCACCCAGTTCCTGTGGCACCCAGTTCCTGTGGCACCCAGCTCCTGTGAGACCCAGCTCCTGTGGCACGCAGCCCCTATGAGACCCAGCCCTTGTGGCACCCAGCCCCTGTGACACCCAGCCCCTGTGGCACCCAGCTCCCCTGGCACCCAGCTCCTGTGGCACCCATCTCCTCTGGCATCCATCTCCTGTGGCATCCATCTCCTGTGGCACCCATCTCCCCTGGCACCCNGTGGCACCCAGCTCCTGTGGCACCCAGCTCCTGTGGCACCCAGCTCCTGTGAGACCCAGCCCCTGTGACACCCAGCCCCTGTGGCACCCAGCTCCCCTGGCACCCAGCTCCTGTGGCACCCATCTCCCCTGCCATCCATCTCCTGTGGCATCCATCTCCTGTGGCACCCATCTCCCCTGGCACCCAGCTCCCCTGGGGCAGTCCATCATTAACCAGCCCCCCTGGAGGGTGGCTCGGGCAGGGAGAGGGCTCTGGGCTCCCCTGAGCAGCCCCACAGTGCTGGGTGTCCCAGAGTGAGCCCCTCTCCCGGCTCCCCAGCTCTTCCTCCTGCTTTGTGTGGCTCCAGTTCTCTCCCGGAGCAGGAACTGGGCCTGCACATTATTCTTTTCGTGTTTAAACCATTTTTATCTTTCTTCCTCCCTCCACTAGAGAGTTCAAACCTGACAGTCATGGGAATTTTTTTTATTATAAATATGTTTCCATTAAAAGCCTCTGGTCTCAATATTCCTGTGGGGAACAATACATCTGAAAAATCATTTTACCACCGAATACTTGATCCTTGACACAAGCACACTTCCAGGACACGAAGGAATACAGGTGATCTGTCATCTTCCCTCGGCATTTCCCGGGCAGGGGGAGGAGGTGGGCAGGGGCTGTGCTGCAGGAAGGGTTTGGAGTGTGACCCTGGATGAGAGCAGAGCCAGGTGCCTGCCTGGAATGCCAAAGGCTCCGGCCACGGTGCTGCAGCATTCATCTTTTGTCCCCAGAACACGAATCTCTCCTGCTCTCAGCCTCGTGTTTCCTTCTGAAGAGCAATTTCTGACACTGCAGAGCATTTTTTATCCCCAGTATTTTTATCCATTGTGCGTTGTCTCTCTCATTTTTCAGGAATTCTTCTCCCCGAGGTTCTTGCATATTTATTTGTGCAGGGGTTGGGAGCTGGAGCGGGTGTCAGACCGTGATGTCAGCCATAAAACCTGGGGCTGAGGAGAATTCATTCTTCCCTCTTGGAGAGCCACGAGCGGGTGCCACAGCAGCTGAGAATATGTGAGCCAGCATTAAAATGTTCCCAGATCAACCCAGCCAGGATATTTGCCATTTTTCATAGATATTTATGATTCTGCAGAATTAGCAAATCATATTTAAGTATATGAGTCTTTTTAGCCTGAAAACAAAAATAAAGCGGGAGCAGCAATGTGTAAATCTAGAACACTGAAAATGAGCCAAGGGAGTTTACAAACCCTGTTTAAAGATGAATTTCTAATGAGATATGGCAAGAAATTAATCCGGTGTGACTTGGGTAATCAACACAGCAGCTCCAATTTATAATGAAGAGGGAGTGTAACTTTACTACAGGTTTTTGAGGGAAGTTGTAGGAAAAGCTGTCAATAAAAACATTCAGGGCCAACTGCTGAGGACATGTGGGTGTTTGTACCAGCCCCAAACAAGGGAAGTGTTTCACACCCAAATAAAGAGATTTAAGCTCCAGGCTCGGAGCCTTCCCAGGCCCCCAGAAGGTCGTGGAGTCTCAAGTCCCAAAGCCCTACAAAAAGTGTCAGATTCCATCCTCCTCTGGCTTGGCTCTTTCCTGCAGTCCTGGGTCCTCCCTACACCAGCACCATTTCCCAATGCCAACTGCATTTCTCCTCCCCGAGTTCCCCTCTGGGTCACCCCGTGGTTAATTCTGAGCACACTCCAGAATTCTGAGCCCCCCTTGAACCCGTCCCCTCTCGCTGGTGACAGGACCTGGCCAGAGGCCGATGCCAGGGCCTACAGACGCTGCCACAGAGAGCTCCTAATTAACAGAGCTGCTAAAAATCCTCAAATACAACGTGATTAAAGATGGCTTTTCTTTTTTTTTTTTCTTCCCCCAGAATTTAGTGAGTGTAATAACCAGCTCACAAACAAATGGAGATGTAAATAAAGCAGGGTGCAGTGCCAGGGACTCCGGGTGCTGGGGCCGTTGTAATTGTAAAAGTTGCCACCGTGGTGAAAATAAATTACATTTATGAGTTGTCTGCGAGGCAGACACTGGGCACAGAGTAACAGCTGAGAGGAAAAGCTTTCACAATTCTATTAACTGTAATGGATTTGGAGGTTCAAACACACCGTTTATCATCCAGGGCCCACCCAAAATGAAAAGCAATATGTAGAGCTAATTAAATACCAGTGCCAGCAATTAACTGCTCCCCAGAGGTTCCGATTTCCCAAGATAAGGGAGTGGATCTCAGGCACTTCTGGCACCAGAGCAGCATCGCTGGGGACCCCCCCAGGGCTGTGCCCAGCTCTGGCCCAGCACAGGAGAGATCTGGAGCTGCTGGAATGAGCCTGGTGGAGGCCACGAGCTGCTCCCAGGGCTGGAGCCCCTCTGCTCTGGAGCCAGGGGTGCCCTGTCCTGCCCGGGCCTGTGGCACTGATCAATCCCCTTATCCCTGCTCTGCCCTGAAATCCTTTCCCAGCACCAGGCTCCTGTCCCGGGGCTGCACCAGGGCTCTCGATGCTGCACAGGCTCAGGCAGCAGCAGTGCACAATTAAAGCCCAGATCCTCCTGAGACTGTGCTGGATGGATTAAACACATTTTTCAAATGCTCTTCTAAAGCTTCAAACCAGGAGAAAAGCAGCAGCTGGGATCCCTACGAGCTCTGTGTTTATTTATCAGCTGGAGCAAAGCCAATGCGTTATCCAGAGACGCTGCCTGGATCCCAGCCGTGCCCACGGCACCTGGGGGCAGCCAGGACACAGCAATTCCTGCTCGAGGGTGGCCGAGGGAGCAGAGGCAGCTCACAAAGCCTCGAGCCAGAGCGTGGCCCCAGCACGGCCCGAGGGGAGCCCTGGCTCGAGTCCAACCTTTGATGAACCCCCAAGGCCATTAAACAACGCCCTGCTTGGTTCTGGAACACTTCCAAGGATGTTCCCACAGCCTCGACCCTGGTGACAGAGACATCACAGAGAACCAGAGAGTCACAGAATATCCTGAGCTGGAAGGGACCCCCAGGGATCATCCCAGCCCCTGGCCCTGCACAGACACCCCAAGATCCCACCCTGGGCATCCCTGGCAGCGCTGCCCAAACGCTCCTGGAGCTCTGGCAGCCTCGGGGCCGTGCCCATTCCCTGGGGAGCCTGGGCAGTGCCCAGCACCCTCTGGGGGAAGCAGAACCTTTCCCTGATCTCAGCCTGAGCCTGCCCTGGCCCAGCTCCAGCCGTTCCCTGGGCCCTGTCCCTGTCCCAGGGAGCAGAGATGGGAGCTGCCCCTTTACTGCCCCTCGGGAGGAGCTGCAGCCCCCAGTGAGCTCTGACCTCAGTCTCCTCTTCAGCCTCTGCTGCACTGGGAGCTGCTTTTTAAAGCTACCTGGGAAGCCCTGGCTGCTGATGGATATGAAAAAACAGCTTTCACAGGCATCGTTCTCATCTTGGTTCCTCCAATTGAAAAATCCTTGGCTTTTATTTTATTTCTCTGTACTCTGAAGTGCCGGATTTGAATGGTGAATGCTTAAATGGGCTTGAGAGTAATGTTCGAAAGGAGATGAAGCAAATAGCCTTAAGTGCTCTCTTTAAAAGGAGATAACAATTATCAGTGTCTGAAGGAAAGTAACGTATAAAAGTGATGCAAACTCCTTCCAGTGGTTATAATATAAAAAAAATCAGAACAGCATAAAAATGAAGCTCTCACATTTAGCCAATTAACTCAATTAAATATATTGTTGTGGGAAGATGCTGCAGAGAGGTTCACGATCTGCCAGGAGTGAGTTTATTGTGGTTAAAAAGCACCAAAGAGGTGTGAGGGGCCCAAGGGGGGTGCTGGAGGGTAAAGTCCTGCAGTGCCATCAGGGAGGGACCCACTCCTCGGTGCCCTGGGGTCTGCAGCAGCATCAGGGGCCTGCAGTGGCACCCCATCATCAGTCCCACGGGGCTTGAGAGGAGACAACCCAAACCTTGGGGAACCTGGCCCATCCTCCTTGTTCCAGCTCGGGGGCAGAGTGAGGAAGGACTCTCAGAGGCCTCCACGGGGTTTGGTGGGGAGAGGTTCCCCTGGGACACCCCTGAGAGCCAACCCCAGCAATGTCCTACAGGAGCTTCCTGGGGGATCCTGCTCTGGATGAGCCACAGCAGCGATTCTGGATGTGCAGGGAAGGTCTCTGAGCTGCCTGGAGCTGGAGCAGCATTTCTGGATGTGCAGGGAAGGTCTCTGAGCTGCCTGGAGCTGGAGCAGCATTTCTGGATGTGCAGGGAAGGTCTCTGAGCTGCCTGGAGCTGGAGCAGCATTTCTGGATGTGCAGGGAAGGTCTCTGAGCTGCCTGGAGCTGGAGCAGCATTTCTGGATGTGCAGGGAAGGTCTCTGAGCTGCCTGGAGCTGGAGCAGCATTTCTGGATGTGCAGGGAAGGTCTCTGAGCTGCCTGGAGCTGGAGCAGCATTTCTGGATGTGCAGGGAAGGTCTCTGAGCTGCCTGGAGCTGGAGCAGCATTTCTGGATGTGCAGGGAAGGTCTCTGAGCTGCCTGGAGCTGGAGCAGCATTTCTGGATGTGCAGGGAAGGTCTCTGAGCTGCCTGGAGCTGGAGCAGCATTTCTGGATGTGCAGGGAAGGTCTCTGAGCTGCCTGGAGCTGGAGCAGCATTTCTGGATGTGCAGGGAAGGTCTCTGAGCTGCCTGGAGCTGGAGCAGCATTTCTGGATGTGCAGGGAAGGTCTCTGAGCTGCCTGGAGCTGGAGCAGCATTTCTGGATGTGCAGGGAAGGTCTCTGAGCTGCCTGGAGCTGGAGCAGCATTTCTGGATGTGCAGGGAAGGTCTCTGAGCTGCCTGGAGCTGGAGCAGCATTTCTGGATGTGCAGGGAAGGTCTCTGAGCTGCCTGGAGCTGGAGCAGCATTTCTGGATGTGCAGGGAAGGTCTCTGGGCTGCCTGGACGATGGCGAGTGATGGACCAGGACAGGGGTCAGTGCTGGGCTGGGCAGGGCTGGGCTAACAGCTGGACTCGGTGCCCTTTGCACCCTCAGTGGCTCTGATTGCAAACACCCGGGAGGACAGGACACCCCAGGGGTCAGAGAGGCAGCGGTGCCCCCTGGCACAGCTCTGGATCACTGCTCACCTGTGCTCACCTCAGCTCCTGCCCCAGCCTCCTGAGGAGCAGAGCCCTCGTCCTTCCCCTGTCCCCTCCCTGCTGCCACTCCCACAGCAACATTTGGATTTACGGATCTGGAGGGCTGCACTCACCACGAGCAGGCTTCCAGGGAGAAGCCAATTCATCCTTATAAATCACAGGGAGAAGACACATAATCATTTGTTATTGAACGGACAGAGGATAAATCAAACTCTGAACACAGCTCTAGGAAACTGCACAGAAATGAGGGGGCAGCTGATGGGGAAGGCAGCGAGGAGCTGAGGGATGAGGCTGGGCTGGGGCAGTGACACCCACGGTGACCATGGGGCGTGGGGGAAGTGGCTCTGTGCTTCCATCCAGGAGCTGGTTACTGACCCCAGAGGAGCAGCTGAGGGGATCAGAGCACAGGGACCTGGGAGCAGCGGGGAGAAGAGGAGGAAATCCTGTCTCTTTGTCACTAAATCCACCACGACTGATGAAAGTGAAAGCAGCACACAGAGGTGGAGAGAAAGCACCTGTAGCAGGTGCTGGAAGGAGAGCAGGGCTGCACTCCATCACATCCCCCTGCAGGCAGCTGTCTCTGCATCCTACGAGCAACTTCTTCCCTCCAGGCGATGCTCAGCACATCCCCAATTTGTACTGAATCCCAGTGGTGGGAACGGGGTGTTCTCGTGAAGGAGGGCCATGGAGATCTGTTCTTGTGGGAAGAGACATTTTGACAGTGAATGTAAAGATAGAAATAGCACTGAATTCCCAAGTCTGTGCTGCCCAGTGCTGCTGTGCTCCACAAACTCCTGTCTTCCCTGCCCACATGGAATCCCTGATTTTAGGAAGGAATTCCTGGCTGGGAGGGTGGGGAGGGGCTGGGCTGGAATTCCCAGAGCAGCTGTGGCTGCCCCTGGATCCCTGGCAGTGCCCAAGGCCAGGCTGGACATTGGGGCTTGGAGCAGCCTGGGACAGTGGGAGGTGTCCCTGCCATGGCAGGGGTGGCACTGGGTGGGATTTGAGAGGTCCATTCCCCCCCAAACCATCCTGGGATCCCACGATTCCCTCCCTGCACACCCTTGGCAGAGGTGGGACATCTGCGGCCTCTTCCTCCTGGACTGTGCCTCTCTCCTGTTGGAGGAAGGAACTAATTAACAATTCCAAGATTTTCAGTGGGCAGGGGTGGGTTCACAAACTGTAAATTTACATAGAATTCACACTGAATTTTTGCAAAAGAAGAAAAAAGTTAGGACTGCAGAAAAAAGTGCAGCCCCATTCTGCACTGCTCCCCCCCTTCCTGGCCTGTCACAAACCCTTTTGATTGACTTTTTAGCTTCATCCTCCTGTTAAAACTGCTAAATTAAAATGTTTCCACAGGAAACCACCCTTAATGTGAGCGTCAGACTCCTGGCAAAAATCCATTTTGCTCGGAGCAGTGACCGGGCTGCCAGAGCTCCGTTCCCAGCCCTCACACCCCGTGCTGGGCCGTGCTCCATGTGCTCCATCATTAATTAGGGAGTGCCACAGCTCCTGCCAGGACAGCCATGGGCTCCTCTCCTCCTGCTGCACATTCACGGGAGCTGGACTTGTTCTTGTCCCACGATATTTCATTTATCTGCACAAGGCTGTGATATATTGTGCCACATCAACACTGAAACCCCAATAATCAGTTACAAATCGTTGTGATTGAAGCTCATCAGTGACCTAAACGCTGTTCCAAGCTGCTTGTTGGGTGCAAATGGGCAAAACGGAGTTCAAAGTGCCAAAATCCACACTTGCATCATTCTGCCATCGATTCCTGGGCAGGAGGAGCCACCGAGCCATGCAGGGATCAGCAGCAAGGACAGAAAGGGGAGGAAGGCAGGGAACTGCTGAGGAGGCAGAAGGATGAGCCCGGAGAGGCTGCTCAGAGCCAGGGAGAGAGGAGCTGAAGGTCTGGCTGTGACAGGGAAGGTGCTGATGTCTTCATGAACAGTTCTGGGTGAGGGGATGGGTGTGAACAGCTCTGAGATGGGTCTGGGTCTGTCCCTGGCTCTGAGATGGCTCTGGGTGTCTGTCCCTGGCTCTGAGAGGGGTCTGGGTGTCTGTCCTCAGCTCTGAGATGGGTCTGGGTCTGTCCCCAGCTCTGGGATGGCTCTGGGTGTCTGTCCCCAGCTCTGGGATGGCTCTGGGTGTCTGTCCCCGGCTCTGAGATGGGTCTGGGTGTTTGTCCTCAGCTGTGAGATGGCTCTGGGTGTCTGTCCTCAGCTCTGAGATGGGTCTGGGTGTCTGTCCTTAGCCCTGAGATGGCTCTGGGTGTCTGTCCCCACTTCCAGCTGTGGGTTTGTTCCAGAGCCCAGTTTGGCTCCTGACACAGATTGGTCTGCAGAAGCCCGAATTCCAAATTTTGGGGTACAATGCCAGGTTCAAGGGGGATATGGGGCAGGCAGTTTGGGAAGGCTGCACCTTCCTGATCCCTCAGCAACGGGGGAAGGATGAGGGCACTGTGAGGCCGGGAGTTTGGGATCAAAGGAGGCTGCGACCTCCAAAACCCCGAGAGAGAAAACCCCATGGTCTGTGCCCCGGGGAACTCTGTCCCTTCACTGGAATGAAGCTGCAGGGCTCCTCTGGCTCCTTTCTGGACACCAGCTTTGCCCAGCAGGATTTTCCACACACCTGGACAAAGCCCCGTGTCCCCTCTGTCCTCCCTGGGCTTCCAGAGGAGCAGGAGCAAATCCTCTGTGGGTGCTGGGGAGGGACAGGGGCTGTCCCTGATGGGGGACACCAGAGGGACCTTGGTGGCTCCAGCCCTGGAGCTGTGCCCAGGGGCACAGAACAAAGTGGCACGGAATCATAAAATCCCAGAATCCCAGAATCCCGGGATGATTTGTGTTGGAAGGGAGCTCAAAGCCCCCCCACTCCCCCCCTGCCATGGCAGGGACACCTTCCACACCTTCCACAAACACTCACCAATTTCCATGCTCACTGAGGAGGTCACTCTGAGCATTTTTTTGGACCCTTTTGGCTTTTGCTGTTCTTTTTGGCCACGGGCATCTCCAAATCCTGGGTGCTCCCCTCCATATGGGCCAACCCCAAAAACCATTCAAGGACCTGTCATGAAGACACCTGAGCCACTGTTCACTGAGCTGAGGCTCCTTTGCGGAATTATCTCTGTTTTTTATTCTGCATCTGATTCCCACACTGAGTCTCGTACTGTAACTTTTTAAAATGTCATTCCTGGCATTACTTGTTGGATTGAAAATGTTATTTAAATGCATTTCACATGGACATTTATTACCAGGCTGGAAGGAAAACATTCTCTTGGAAGTTTACACAAGTTATGAACTTCACATCTGTATTTAATGGCTTTGTAGAATTGCATTGTGAGAAAACATTATAAATATGAGAAATAAAAAATATTTCTAAAGATACTGTATAACCTCCTGGATTTATCTCCCTCTATTTACTCCATTGCTCTGAGGGTCCATTAAGGCGGCAGTAATCTCATCCTAAAGACAGGATGTCATTTCTTATATCTGCATTCTGCTGCCACCCTTTAAGTGGGCTCCAAAGATCCACAAATGGAAAATAAACAACACAAAACAAAAGAAATCAAACCAGGAAAACAACAGCCCAGAACCTGTGCTTAATCTCGAAGGGATTTTTTCTTTGTCAGGTTTAATCCCCCTGCTCAGGGAGCAGATATTGTCCTGGGAGACAAGAGCTGGAAAGGGACTGGGGACAAGGGATGGAGGGACAGGACACCGGGAATGGCTTCCCAGTGCCAGAGGGCAGGGATGGATGGGATCTTGGGAATTGGGAATTCCTGGCTGGGAGGGTGGGGAGGGGCTGGGCTGGAATTCCCAGAGCAGCTGGGGCTGCCCCTGGATCCCTGGCAGTGCCCAAGGCCAGGTTGGACATTGGGGCTTGGAGCAGCCTGGGACAGTGGGAGGTGGCCCTGCCATGGCAGGGGTGGCACTGGGTGGGATTTAAGGTCCCTTCCCACCCAAACCATTCCATGGTTCTGTGATTTTACCCCCACTCTCTCATCCTCTGGACACCCTGGGCTGTTCCCTTTGCTGATTGCTCCTTCCCTGGGGATTAATCCCATCCATGAGCCCTCCTGGCTGGGTGTGCCCCTGGCTGTGCCCCCACTGTGCCCCTGGCTGTGCCCCCACTGTGTCCCCACTGTGTCCCTGGCTGTGCCCTGGCTGTGTCCCCACTGTGCCCTGGCTGTGTCCCCACTGTGTCCCCACTGTGCCCCTGGCTGTGCCCCTGGCTGTGTCCCCACTGTGTTCCTGGCTCTGTCCCTGGCTCTGTCCCTGGCTGTGCCCCCCTTTGCCCACAGGGCAATGGGTACCAGGATTTCTTTGGGCACAAATCCGAACCACAGCATCAGAACAGCTCCTGTGAGGAAAATTCTCTCCGTCCAGACAGAGCAGCAGGAGTTTCTAATCCACATCAAGTTCCAATTAATTCCCTTTTCTAACGACTGCAGCACTCCAACAAGTTGCTCCGTGTAACAGAATCAGAGGAATTAGAAGCAGGAAGATGCATTAAATCACGGAATACATCTCCTTGCCAATGCAAAATCTGTTCCCTCGAGTCCATTCCGAAGGAACTTTTTAAATAGACTCAGATTAAATGAATTTTTAGACACACAGTCCCTGGATAGCTGCTCAGAGCCCGACGTGTGAATCACAGCTGTATTGTATCAGGCAAATAGGAAAATGTTAATGCAGAGCTCCTGAGTTCTTCCTGCTTCCTGGGCAAATCTTTCCTGGATTTAAGCAATTTCCAAGCAGCTTTGAGACCAAAGTGCACTGCAATTCCTAAACCTGCACTCAGTGAATCGGGAGCCACTGAAGATGAAGGTGATGTTATTTAATTACACATCAGCATTCAAATGTGTCTCATGTTCTCATTTTTGTTCTGAAATACGATTTCCCTCTGGATTGCTGCTAGAAGAAGGACACAGGTGTGATTTCAGACCTGGCTGGGAGGAGCTGTGTTCCCTCTGGGAGGGAGCAGAGCACCCAGGACTCCAAACAGGAGCTGCTGCTCCCTTTAACATTTCCTCACACCTTACCCCACCTCCCCGGAGGTGCCCAGAGCTGGTAGCTCAGTTTTCTTCCTGGAACAGTTGTCATGCAAGATGAATAGAAAATATAATATTGAATTAAACATCATTTACCTTCACCCACTTGTTTTGACTCGGGAGGTTTTTATCATAAAATTCAGGTAACCTGCAGCACTCAAAGCAGGGAGTGCCTGGGTACAACACGATGCTCTTCATTAATATTCACACATTAATTTGTGAATCATAAGATTTTTAACTCTGATAAGTGTCTGCACATCAAGGTTATTTGTCTCCTAATAGACTCGGTGCCTGGGTAGAGAATCAGCCAACAAGGGCTTTTTTCCTTTTCCTTTCTTTCAGAAGTGGCACATGACAGGATGACTACACCATAACATAAATTAATGGTAATTGCAACGTTTTCTTTTCTAATTGCCTAAAAATTGGGTTAATGTGTTTAAAAAAAAGAACAAGTAAAGTAACTCTCAGTGGAAGATGCTGTGTAAGCTGTGAGGAAATCCGAGAGAGCTGGGGGTGCTCACCTGGAGAGGAGAAAGCTCTGGGAGAGCTCAGAGCCCCTTGCAGGGCCTAAAGGGGCTCCAGGAGAGCTGGAGAGGGACTGGGGACAAGGGATGGAGGGACAGGACACAGGGAATGGCTTCCCAGTGCCAGAGGGCAGGGCTGGATGGGATCTTGGGAATTGGGAATTCAACAACAAACCTGACTCCTAAGGGGCCTGAAGGGCAGCACCTCCCGTGCTTGCTCAGAGCAGCTCTGATGGGGAACCAGCTCGAGGGATGGCCCTTTCCTGAGCCTGAGGGATGTTTATTCCTGGGGCACTGTGCTTGCTCAGGAATGCTGTGCCACTGGAACGCTCGGAATCCACAACACCCCATCTCCTCCCTTCCTCTCCTGCCAGCCTTCCCCTGGTTAAATCACCAGCCAGGGTGGGCACAACTGGCTGCAGATGCCACTGCAGGGCCTGGGGTGGCTTCGCTGTGGGAAACGTGTGGCTGGGTGCCAGCAGCCCCTCAGCAGCCACTGCCATGCTCCTGGTGAGGGCAAACCCTGGGGAGTCTCAGATCAGCTGGGGTGGAGCCCTGACCACTGCAAAGGACCCTGCTCTGGGTCCTGATGGGCTCTGGGGTGTCCCTGCTGTGTCCCTGGGTGTCCCTGCTGTGCCTCTGGAGTGTCCCTGCTGTGTCCCTGGGTGTCCCTGCTGTGCCTCTGGAGTGTCCCTGCTGTGTCCCTGGGTGTCCCTGCTGTGCCTCTGGAGTGTCCCTGCTGTGTCCCTGGGTGTCCCTGCTGTGCCTCTGGAGTGTCCCTGCTGTGTCCCTGGGTGTCCCTGCTGTGCCTCTGGAGTGTCCCTGCTGTGTCCCTGGGTGTCCCTGCTGTGCCTCTGGAGTGTCCCTGCTGTGTCCCTGGGTGTCCCTGCTGTGCCTCTGGAGTGTCCCTGCTGTGTCCCTGGGTGTCCCTGCTGTGCCTCTGGAGTGTCCCTGCTGTGTCCCTGGGTGTCCCTGCTGTGCCTCTGGAGTGTCCCTGCTGTGTCCCTGGGTGTCCCTGCTGTGCCTCTGGAGTGTCCCTGCTGTGTCCCTGGGTGTCCCTGCTGTGCCTCTGGAGTGTCCCTGCTGTGTCCCTGGGTGTCCCTGCTGTGCCTCTGGAGTGTCCCTGCTGTGTCCCTGGGTGTCCCTGCTGTGCCTCTGGAGTGTCCCTGCTGTGTCCCTGGGTGTCCCTGCTGTGCCTCTGGAGTGTCCCTGCTGTGTCCCTGGGTGTCCCTGCTGTGCCTCTGGAGTGTCCCTGCTGTGTCCCTGGGTGTCCCTGCTGTGCCTCTGGGGTGTCCCTGCTCTGTCCCTGGGGGGTCCCTGCTCTGTCTCTGGGTGTCCCTGTCGTGTCTCTGGGTGTCCCTGCTGTCTCTGTGTTGTTTCAGCCCCAGCATCTGTAACACCCCCACACTTCCCACATGCCACGCTGGAATTCCCAGGTATTACCCTGCTTATCGATGCCATTCCTGCTTCCTGCATCCTTTTAAATCTCTTTGTGGCCTCACTGCTTTGTCTCTGGTTCAGAATCTTGTTTTTCTCTGTTATCCCATCATTATCACTGGAGGAAAAGCTCTGCTGTCCTGTAAAACACATCCTTGGCCCCAGGACGAGATTGCATCTTGTATTTCTCGATGTCCTTCTGGTTTTCTTTCCCTGCAACATCCATCTGAGTCCTTTACAGCTTAAAACCCTGCACTGCTCCCTTGTCAGGAGTCTCTCACTTGTTGTGGTCACTCTTTTCCATCGTTATCTCCTCTTAGAGGAATTTGTGGGGAAGTTGCTCCTGCTGTCAGCACGATTCTCACCTTCAGCTCCTCGGGGGGCGTTGGGAGGGTTTTTCCCCAGATATGAAGTCAGCACTGTACTGCCAGAGCTGGAACACACCTCACTGAATGAAACCCCCCGAATTCCTGCTCCTTCCCTGGGCTGGGGGCTGCCGGAGGTGTCCGGGGCAGGGGATGGAGCAGCTCTGCAGGCAGGGCTGGTGTCGGGCCCTTGTGGGGCTGGGGGCTCATGGACACACATGGCACTGGGAAACAGAGCCTTTGTCACCTCCAGAGCGGGGCCAGGGCAGCAGCGACAGCGGGGACTGGGAAAGGGGAAACTGAAAATAAAATCACTGCACATCTGCAGTTCCTCCCGTGCCACAGAATCCTGGACTGGTTTGGGTTGGACGGGAATTCCAGACCATCCAGCCCCAACCCCTGCCCTGGGCTTCCACCAGACCGGGCTGCTCCAGCCCCATTCCCTGTGGTTAATTTGGGGGATAAATCCTGGCAGAGAATGACTCCCCCTGCCCTGGGGGAGTCCAGGGAGCGCTCTGAGGCTCGCTGAGATCCTGTCACAGCCTGTGAGAGGGGAGCAGGGCAGAGGCTGAGAGGGGACACAGGGCAGGGGCTGAGAGGGGACACAGGGCAGGGACTGAGAGGGGACACAGGGCAGGGACTGAGAAGGGACACAGGGCAGCGGCGGGGGAGGGCCACAGGGC
>VZRV01004682.1:392644-409113 GCA_013398115.1 Falcunculus frontatus
GTGACACAGCAGTGACACAGCAGTGACACACCCCAGCACGTCCTGCTGGGCCAGGAGAGGGACTGCCCAGCCCTCCAGAGCCTGGGTATCTCTCAGATCATCTGGGGTGGAGTCTTTACCATGGCAAAGGATGGTGCTCTGTGACCTGCTGGGCTCTGGGGTGTCCCTGCTCTGTCCCTGGGGGTCCCTGCTCTGTCTCTGGGTGTCCCTGCTCTGTCCCTGGGTGTCCCTGCTCTATCCCTGGGGTGTCCCTGCTCTGTCCCTGGGTGTCCCTGGGGACGCTGGGGTCAGGAGAGGTGACAGGGAAGCTGCTGGCTGCAGATGCTCAGAGGGTGACAGACAGAAAGCATCCCCTGGGGAGCAGAGGTAGCATTTGCAGAGTGATTTAATTCCTGCTCTGAGGAGCACACAGGTAGGAGGCACGGTTATTTAGACCTAATTATGACAGAGCCCTGCTGCACCAGTGAAGAGCTTCCCAATTTCCCCTTCTCTCACAGCCTCTGGGTGAATAATGAAGGCCAGAACTCACATTCCCCTTCATCCTGTGTAACACTGAGGAAAACAGAAAGGTTATCTCCTGGAGCACAGCATTTAGGAATCCTTGAGGTCACTTATTTCAGTTACTCTGTCAGAGTCTATCCCAAGAAATAATCAGATTTCATGCACAAATGAGTTTCCAGTGAAAAACTTTTCCACAAACCTGGTTACAAGAAGCTTGGATCATTAAAAGCCTTTGTGGATAACACCCACATGTGCCCACAGTTCGTTTGCACTGTTGCTTCCAGCTCCAAACTCAGCCTCAACAGAAGCATTTCTATCACATGAAATTGAAACTTTTAGTACATTTTAGTCATTTATTCAAAAAGAAACAAAGAAGAATATTCATGTGGAAGCAGTTTCCAGTCTCAGGCTCTGCTCTTCTCTCCTGTTCAAGCTGCCTTTGGGCTCCTGTGCTGCCCCTTCAGCACCGACTGCTGCTCACCCCAATTCACACCTCCTGAGGAATGGCCCCTCTGTGCAGATCAATAACACAAATAAACCCCTGCACACTGCTCCAAAGCTCTGGTGTCTCTTTAAAACAGCCTCTTTTGTTCACAATCTCATTATTTCTCCCTGGGAGGGTGGGGAGGCCCTGGCACAGGGTGCCCAGAGCAGCTGTGGCTGCCCCTGGATCCCTGGCAGTGCCCAAGGCCAGGTTGGACATTGGGGCTTGGAGCAGCCTGGGACAGTGGGAGGTGTCCCTGCCATGGCAGGGGTGGCACTGGGTGGGATTTCAGGTCCCCTCCAACACAGGGCACTCCATGATGTAATGGTTCTGAGATTCTAAATCTCCTGTACAATTTGTTCCCAAGGCAGGGGCTGGGGCCAGCAGAGCTGGGGCAGAGTGAGCTGGGTGCTCCTCTGCTGGGCTTTGTCACACTGCTGCCTGCTTGGGTAAAACTCTGCAACAGCAGTGCCAGGAGGGGCCCTGTTCCCAGGGCAGGGTCTGTGCAGCTCCAGGTGGCATCGAGTCCACACCCCCTGGAATGTGGCAGTGGAGCTTTGCTGTGCCCACCTCCACACAGAGAACAAATCCTGTTATTCTGTCGTGTAAAAAAAGAAAAAATCATCCGCCTGTGGTGCATTGTTTTTGCTGTTTCATCACCTCCTTTGTGTGGCACGGGAGCAGCTGTGGCTCCCCACACAGCGCTGTCACAGCTCGTGTTCGAGCTGCACTCACGGGGCTCCCCCTGTCCCACCTGGCACCTGCCCCACACCCTCCTCCCACTGCCCTGCCACCTGCAGCACACCCAGAGCTCTAATTCCCCCCATCTGCTTGTTTGTCTCAGCTGTGACACTTCTTCATCTGGTTTTTGAGGGGTTTTTTTACTTGAACTTCATAAGCCACTAAATTGGCACATTCTGGTGTTGTGACTTAATTCTCCATGTCAGGGCTGTCACCTTTATAAATATTTCTCATAAGTTTTATGGATCACTGCATCAACAGGCTGCTAGGGAGGAAAAGGGGAGTCAGCTGTGTCTTAGGATAAGTTTGGAACATTTCTGTAGCTGTTGGGGTGTAACTGGGCCTGGCCTTGTGCTGGCCTGGCTCTGGGACAGCCAGGGAATGCTGCTGTGGAAACACAGCCCCTGTGGGTTATTAAAATTAACTGAAGTAAATGAAATAGGAGGCTGGAACTGGGAAAAGGGCAGAGAAGGACTGGGGAGGAGAAGAATACTGGAATCATTCAGGCTGGAGAAAACCTCTAAACTCATCGAGTCCAACCATGGCAGGTGCAGCCAGTCCATGGGAGGTGGGGAAACCACATCCTGAAGGGCAGAGGCAGAGGGCAGGCAAAGCTCTCACAGGAACCAGGAGATGGTTTGAGCAGGGAATGGTGAGAACCAGAGGTGGAGGAGGGAGCCAGAGAAGGACTCAGGAAAATCAAACCCTGGGACAGAGCGAGAGGCAGCCGAGAGCTCTGCAGTGCCCAGAGCCCCGTGAGGGAAACAGCAGCCCCACTTCTCTGGGCTCCAGGATGGGCCTGGGAAAGGGAAATGCTGTGGGGCAGCCAGAGGGAGCCTGGGGGGAGATTGCCCGAGCAGGAGGTGCCAGAGATGCACCCCAGGAGCCACGGGGGACAGCTGAGGACATCCTGAGCTGTTCCTTCCCAGCTTTCCCCCCTCTCTGGACCTTCAGCAGGTTCTGCTGCATCCTGGAAAACAAATAAACCAGCAGAGCCAGAGCAGAAGAGCTCTGCAGGAACGGTGTCTCCACCACCAGGCATCCACACGGAGCCTCTTCCTTCTGCTTGGCAGCTTCCAGAGAGCCCCGGGATTCAGCTGGGCTGCTCTTTCCAGCAGCATCTCCGAGAGGGAAAATGTTCCTGGAAATGGTAAATAAAATTTCATTATCATGACAGATAATGCATTAAAGTGGAACAACATTTTTTTTATTGGATTCATAGATGGTGAAATGAGGGCCATCCGTCCCAATCTGCTCTGATGGGTCCTGGCCCCGCGCCGGCTCCGGCTCCCGCCCGGCTCAGTGATGATGGAAGCTGATTGAGGTTTGGATGAGCTGAGCAGGTTTTGCTTTTTATGGAGCTCCACCAGCTGCGTGGGCACCGCCTGCACTGCAGCTCTGAACCCAAACAGAGCCAGGGCACGGAGACACGGACAGATGGATCTGAGCCCACACACCTCCTCCAGCAGCTGCAGGCAAAGAACGCCCCTTCGGGAGGGCAAGGGAAGGAAAAACCCCGGATCTCAGCATCACTGAGGGCACAGTTACCTCATTGCAAGGAGGCCTTTGGGATAAGGGGAGGAAGGTCCCCTTTTTCTCGGAGCAGGGGTGGAGCTTCCAGGTGCCCTCGGAAAAAGGGTTCCTGCCCTTGGAAGGGGGTGGAACAAGATGGGGTCTAAGGCCCTTCCCTCCCAAACCATTTTGTGATTCCTTCATTTTGTGATTCTGTGATTTGTGGTTCCCTGATTCTGGGATTTGTGATTCCCTGATTCTGTTATTTGTGATTCTCTGATTCTGGGATTTGTTATTCCCTGATTCTGGGATTTGTGGTTCCCTGACTCTGTTATTTGTGATTCCCTGATTCTGTTATTTGTGGTTCCCCGATTCTGTTACTTGTGATTCCCTGACTCTTTTATTTGTGGTTCTCTGATTCTGGGATTTGTGATTCCCTGATTCTGGGATTTGTGATTCCCTGATTCTGTGAGTTGTGGTTCCCTGATTCTGGGATTTGTGGTTCCCTGATTCTGGGATTTGTGGTGATTCCATGACTCAGGTGTGTAAATGCCTGCAGAGCCCCACTGCCCTGCTGGGTTCATCACGTTCTAAATCCTCCTTGATGCAGAGGAAGAGGCTGGAGAGGGGCAGATTCCCAGCCTGGCATGGGACGTGTGCTGGCACCTGAGTGGAACATCTGTGTCTCGCTCCTTCAGTGCCGCTCCTGACTCCAAACAAAAAGCAAAGACGTTGATCCAAGCTCCTTGTTACCAAAAGCTGCAGGAGCCTGGTATTCAAACCAGCAATTGGTGTTTCTTTCTATCTTAGGTGTTATTTACTGCTCGTGGAAGGAGCTGCCAGCCGGTTAATTCTGTGGATATTCCTAATTATGGCTGGGGATAATACCAAGGACAATTGAAATAAAATTACTGTAATTTTAAATCAAAAACTTCTCTACGTTTGAAATGATTAAAAGGCCGTGTGTAAATATCACCATGTTTTGATTCATTTTCCCATGAAATTTCAGCGGAATTATTTTCTCTAGCAGGAGATGTTAATAACAACGCCGGGAAATTGAACATCAAGGTTTAACTCGGAGGCAATAAATCAGCGCAGCAAAAAGGTGAAGGGTTGTACATTATGAAAACATTTCCCAAGATAATTACAAGTTGGAGGCATCTGTTGATTGAGTGGGAAATATTATCGGATCGACAAGGCTGGATTCACAACGGAGATAATCAGGTGAAGTGTTGCTCAGGGATTTTAAGGAGAAGTCAGTTTTAACCCCACAGTAATTACACAGAGCGCTGGGAGCACCCAGAGCTCCCGACAAACCCTCCCTGAGCGGGCCCTGTGCCCGTGACAGGGACACTCCTGTCCCTCAGCCCTGCTCCAGGTGATGCCTTAGGTTTTAACTTTTCTATTTTCAAATCCTGTACTGCTCAGAGTGTAACTCTGAAGTTCCTTGGAGCCTGTAATTCCTGCTCTCTCGTACTGGGCAGACAGAACAAAGCCTCTCCAGGCTTTGCCTTCAAGGACAGCCAGGCTGTTTTTAGGCCCAAAATGTGTAAACCAAAGATTCTAAGGGGGGCAAGCTGAGGGGCGTTACATCGTTAAACTGGGGCTTTAATTGGAGAATGAACCCTGATATGCAAATGATCCAAACCTATCAAAGTGTGAAGAACTCGTGACCTGGGGTCCATCTTGGGGTCCAATTTTTGGAAGCAGCCTCTGGCTCCCCCAGGGTGTACCTTGAAGGCCCTTCAAATAAATACCTGTCTTTATTCCCTTCCTCTTGTCTGGTCTCTGTTTCTGGGTGGCTGCAGGAGGCATCACAGGGGCTCCAGCTGAGACCCACAGCTCTGGGGCTGGAGCTGGGCACAGCTGGGCAGAGCCTCCCCTGACCTGGAGGCACCAGCACAGCGTCTGCAGGGAAACCTCTGAGCCAAGGACGTGCCTGGAGGACACAGCTCGCCCTGGAAACTTTGGGATAGTTATTTCCAGGGGGAGGGCAGCACCAAAGCTGCTCTTTGGGTTAAAGGGACCTCAAATCCCAGCCAGTGCCACCCCTGCCATGGCAGGGACACCTCCCACTGTCCCAGGCTGCTCCAAGCCCCAATGTCCAGCCTGGCCTTGGGCACTGCCAGGGATCCAGGGGCAGCCACAGCTGCTCTGGGAATTCCAGCCCAGCCCCTCCCCACCCTCCCAGGGAACAATTCCCAATTCCCAAGATCCCACCCATTCCTGACCTCCTTCAGCTTAAGGCCATTCCCTCTTGTGTTTGGTGCTGTTAAATCTTGTATCAGCTGCTGATGTCATGATTCTGAAATGATTAGGAGCAAAAGTGACCTTTTGGGTCATTTTCCTACACTTCAGGAGGGAATGAGGCCCTCATGGAAGACACCTCCCAGGAAGCAAAGTTTAGCCACATTTAAAAGGCTCTGTTCTGGCAACCCTTTCCAGTCATCTCATTAAGTCTGAATAAATATGAGAATCTAATATTAATTTCATTTTCATATATCCAAATTAGAAGGCAGCAGTGAAGAAAACAACATAATCTGATTAAACAAATTAGAATCACGCTGCTAAAATTGCCCTTCAGTATTTATTTATTTTCAACTGAAGCAGCTTAAAAAAAATCTGCAAAACAAACTCCTCCAAATGTTAGGGAACATCTCCCTGCCCGTGCTGCTCCCTGGGAAGCTCCCGGCTGGGAGGGCACTGCAGGCTCCAAGCAGAGATTCCAGCTCCTGCATTTTCCTTTTATCCTGCTCCAGGCCCAGGTGGAAGCAGGGAAACCTGGGCTGAAAACTGATGTCAGCTCTCCTGGACATCCACTGTCCCTCAGGGAACGGCTCCTCGCCAGGACATCAGCTGGGGACATTCCTTGATGTGAGAATTGCAGCATCCCTTCATATCCCTGGCAGTGCCCAAGGCCAGGCTGGACATTGGGGCTTGGAGCAGCCTGGGACAGTGGGAGGTGTCCCTGCCATGGCAGGGGTGGCACTGGGTGATTTTTAAACTCTCTTCCAATCCAAACCAGTCTGGGATTCTGTTAATTATCAAAACATTCTCATATTTTTTAAATTTTTATAGTATTTTATTATTGATGTTGCTATATTTTATTATAACATTATTAAATAGTCTTAAATAGTGTTTATCGTATTGAAATAATTGCATTGTGTACTAAATCCATTTAAAACTACCCATCTGTCAGCCATTTAAAATGAAAAAAACACTGAGCCACAAACTTTACCTTTATTAGAAACGTTCAATTTTGGACCAATTTTCTTCAGTGTTTCAGTGATGGCATGGAAAAAGCAGAATTATTTCTGCCCAGAGGGCAGGGCCAGGTCAGGCATTTCAAACAAGGCAGAGCTTGGTGACCCCAGCCTGGCCATCAGCCCCTGCTCCCAGTTTGTCCCACAAGGAAGGGCAGGAGGGACCTGGAGGGGCTGGAGCGTGTCCAGGGAAGGGAACGGAGCTGGGAAGGGGCTGGAGAATTCCTGAGGGAGCTGGGAAAGGGGCTCAGCCTGGAGAAAAGGAGGCTTGGGGGGACCTTGTGGCTCTGCACAACTCCCTGACAGGAGGGGGCAGCCGGGGGGGGTCGGGCTCTGCTCCCAGGGAACAGGGACAGGAGGAGAGGGAACGGCCTCAGGCTGGGCCAGGGGAGGCTCAGGTTGGACATGAGCAGGAATTTCCCCATGGAAAGGGTGCTCAGGGATTGGAACTGCCCAGGGAGGTTTGGAGTGCCCATCCCTGGAGGTGTCCCAGGAATTGCTGGAGGTGGCACTCAGAGCTCAGGGCTGGGGACAAGGTGGGCATCGGGCACAGCTTGGACTCTGTGACCTTGGAGAGCTTTTCCAACCTCAGGGATTCAGGGATTCCGTGATCCTGGGATAAATTGCTGAATCCTGGGTGTCACTGTGATTATCTCCCTCAGACTGATGAGCTGAAGCACAAACAGCTCCTGTCCATTACAGCCTCAGCACACCCGGGAAGGGATGACCTTGCCTTTGCCACCAGCTGCTCACTTTAAGGCCTCGTTGATTCAATAAGACCCCCACAGTAAATATTTATAAAACATCACATAAAAAATTATAGGTTATTTAAATTTAATTTGCACTTCTACTTCCAAATCAGGTTATTATATAGCAGAAATGTACTGAAATTAAATTCATAATGCACATTACAGCAATTGGAGGAAATTGTACCTTGAAGCAATTTGTATTTAAAATTCTGTCTGTGTGCTTCTTCACTTTCCTGCTGCCTGTAAATAAATTTACAAAGCATTTCCAGTGACAGCCATAGTGTTCCAGCTGCAAATTGATGTAGTTTGAAACAAAGAACAATTACCACTTAAGCAGATCCCGTGTTACACTAAATCTTGGAGCATTTGAATTCCCTGGCAAAACAAAAGGAAGTGATTTTTCTTTTCTCCTTAATCCGCAGAAGTTCTTGTCAGGTGGAAAATGTTTGGGCACTAACCCCGTGCCTGTTTGTCTTCCTGAAGAACCAGCTTTGCACGGGGTCAGAGCACAGACGGGCTGAGACCAGCGACAGCGCCGTAAATCCTGTCCTTGGAGCAGCAGCTGAAACTAAATCAGTTCCAGAGCCCTCCCCAGCAAACAGATCCATCAAAATGCATTCCCCGAGAGCTTCTGGCTCCTGGGTCTCAACCACAGGCCTGAGGAAAAGTGTTAAATCATAGAATCGTGGGATGGTTTGGGTTGGGAGGGACCTTAAATCCCAGCCAGTGCCCCCCCTGCCATGGCAGGGACACCTCCCACTGTCCCAGGCTGCTCCAAGCCCCAGGGTCCAGCCTGGCCTTGGGCACTGCCAGGGGTGGGGCACACAGCCAGGTATGAGGCTGTGCAGCACCAACACTGACACGGTTCAGAGAGCAGGAAACCACGGCACTTGCAAGGACATGCCTGGAAAAGTCATGGAATAGAGAACATTTGCTTGGAGCAGACCCTAAAGTTCATCTGCAAATCTCTCTGGTGCCTGATGTGCCAGGCAGCTGCCCAGGTGGGACCAGTCCAGGCCACTACTGGGAGCTCTGCAGAGTCCTGGCCATGGAGAGACTCCTGGGGCTGTGCAGGAGGTGCCAGGCTGGGGACACAGCGCCCAGGAGGTGCCAGGCTGGGGACACAGTGCCCAGGGCTGTCCCTGGGGCTGTGCAGGAGGTGCCAGGCTGGGGACACAGTGCCCAGGGCTGTCCCTGGGGCTGTGCAGGAGGTGCCAGGCTGGGGACACAGTGCCCAGGGCTGTCCCCTGGGGGCTGGGACCCTCCAGGAGCCCCCTGCTCTCTGTAGGACAGTGAACATGGAAACATGGGAACAGAGCAAGGACAAAGTTCCATCCTCAGGGGATGAATCCAAGTGAGATGTTGTGGAGGACAAGATCCATTTCAAAGTGCCAGATCACACACAACCATTCCCACTCACAATTATTTTAATGCTTGATTTCAGATGTGTAATGTTCGTTCCTTAACTATCACTTTCCCTTTTGCCATTTTAAATTGATTTCCCACTTTGTGTTTATCACACTTTTTCCTGGTGGTTTTCGTCTCCCTTTGGAGCAAAAGCAAACCTTGGGCCATCAGCATCCCCTCCAGCACAGGCTGCTCTCCAACGTGATCCATTCTGTCGTATTCCTGCAGTGACCAATCTCCTTCAATTATTGCACTGGTTTCCCTGCACTGCTCTCCTTCCCTCTCCCACCAGCTGGGTGTGGATTTCCAGAAGGTTGGTCCCTGTAGGGATGGCTCACGGTGGAGCCTCAGCTTCTTCTGCATGGCCAAGGGCAGGGCACTGCAGGGACAAGGGCAGGACCCTACAGGGACAAGGGCAGGGAAGGGACAGATCAGGGCACTGCAGGGACAAGGGCAGGGCACTGCAGGGAAAAGGGCAGGGCATAGCAGGGACAAGGACAGGGCAGGGACAGATCAGGGCACGGCAGGGACAAGGGCAGGGCACTGCAGGGACAAGGGCAGGGCAGGGCAGGGACAAGGGCAGGGGAGGGACAGATCAGGGCACTGCAGGGACAAGGGCAGGGCAGGGCAGGGACAAGGGCAGGGGAGGGACAGATCAGGGCACTGCAGGGACAAGGGCAGGGCAGGGCAGGGACAAGGGCAGGGGAGGGACAGATCAGGGCACTGCAGGGACAAGGGCAGGGCAGGGCAGGGACAAGGGCAGGGGAGGGACAGATCAGGGCACTGCAGGGACAAGGGCAGGGCAGGGCAGGGACAAGGGCAGGGGAGGGACAGATCAGGGCACTGCAGGGACAAGGGCAGGGCAGGGCAGGGACAAGGGCAGGGGAGGGACAGATCAGGGCACTGCAGGGACAAGGGCAGGGCAGGGCAGGGACAAGGGCAGGGGAGGGACAGATCAGGGCACTGCAGGGACAAGGGCAGGGCAGGGCAGGGACAAGGGCAGGGGAGGGACAGATCAGGGCACTGCAGGGACAAGGGCAGGGCAGGGCAGGGACAAGGGCAGGGGAGGGACAGATCAGGGCACTGCAGGGACAAGGACAGGGCACTGCAGGGACAGATCAGGGCATGGCAGGGACAAGGGCAGGGCCGTTCCTGGCCGAGCCCAGGGCTGCCCAGTGAGCTCAGGACCCTGCACATTTCCCTACCCCCCGTTCCTGTTTCCCACCCCCAGGTCCCAGGGGAGCGGTGCCCCGGTGCCCCTCAGCCCTGGGCATCTGCAGGCTGCGGGTGCAGGACGATTCCAGCCCCGGGCACATCCCTGCACAGGGAGATGCTGGATAATCTGGAGGGTGGGATCAGCTGAAATCAGGCCACTGCAGCCCCCAGCCACACCCGGGCTGCTCCTGCAGCAGCAAAACTCCCCTGGAGACAGGGCCCGGAGTCACTGCAGGAAAAGATTCTGTTCAGTTCCCACCTGGGACTCCAACACCTCCCTTTTATCACATCCCCATTCCCAAAGTGGTGACAGTGCCTCTTCCAAGGTCACTAAAAAGGGCTGAGCTGATGCATTTTCTGTCTTAAGTCATTGATTTTTGGATTCAGGTGCAAATCCAAACAAGCTGGTTATGGGATTTACGTTCCCTCTGAATAAAAGAAATTCATCCGTTTCCTCAATCCCCCCAGTTCCTCAGAGCAATAGTTTTCCTTGTCACTCTGAAAATCTCTGTTGTGTCCTTCTGATGCCTCTTTAATAGTTTGTTTAGACTTTGTTTCAGAATCACCGGGAAACTGTCTCACACCTGAGTAAATCACACACAGAGATTTTGTTGTTGCTGCCGTTGAATATGACAAAGTGAGAGAACAAAAAGGGACACCAGTCAATTATCCCATGTCTAAATTTCCCAGATTTTTGAAGCACGAATTCCAATCAGAGGGGCTTTCCCTGAGCAGGGAGCTCCTGCATTGCTCTCTGCAGCTCACCCACATTTTCTCCTGCAAGCTCAGCCCCTGCAGCCCAATCTGACAGGACCTGGGGGGATGTGGATGTGCTCAGTGGGGACCAATCCAGCCAGAGGAACTCTGGCTTTTCTGTCCATCCAGCAAAGTGATTATTTCACATTTCTTACGGCAGAAAATAAAGACTGAACATCAAATAATTTTTCAACCATTGTGGCCACGCTCTGCAGGGTATTGGCAGTTAAATATCGAATTGACCACCTTGGGGTCAGTAGAACACAGACCACTTCATTTCAGCTCCTGAAATATTGACTGCAGCCAGCTGTGAAAGTGAGTAATTGCCCGTGCCCTTATTTAAGGTGTGAAGTGACAAGGGAAGATGAACTTTCTGACTGGGGACAAGGGTGATCTCTTCTCAATTTGCATCACCAACAGCATCATCTACTCTGTTTTTAACCTGCTGGTGAGAATGCTGAACCCTGGGGGGGATCTCAAATATTCATGGCAGCAGGAGCAGAGGTCGAAGCTCTCTCTGCTGTGTTGGCTTTGCACCACGAGGTTTTGGTGGTGGGGGCTGGCCCAGGCTGGAGCAGGGGCATCGTGTGAGGAGTCCAGGTCCTGAGGAGGGAGGAGCAGCAGGGACAGCGAGTGAGGAACTGACCACAGCCCCAGCTGCTCCTTCCCCGTGCTGCTGGGAGAAATCTGGAGTGTGGGTCATCCTGGGAAGCAGGGAGGGGTGGGGGAAAGGGGGTTTAAGGTCTGATTTTATTTCTCATTATCCTGCTCTGATTTAACAAATTACACTCATTTCCCTGAGTCGAATCTGTTTTGCCCATGCTGGTGATTGCTGAGTGATCTCTCCCTGCCCTTATTCCACCCATGAGCCTTTCCATGGGTTTTCCCTCCCCTGCCCAGGCGAGGAGGGGAGTGATGGAGCATCTGGGTGGGCACCTGTGCCCCAGGCAGGGGCAGTGCCTGCCCTCGGGGCTGTGCAGTGCCTGGGAGTCAGCAAAGCTGCAGCAGTGTGTGACACTGCCACTGCCCTGGGCTCCTGCTGCCCTGGGCTCGGGTTTCTGTGGGTCAGCAGGACAGACACAGCTCCACATTTGGGTTCTGCTCAGTTTGGTGTGGGGGTTTCTGTGGGTCAGACACAGCTCCATGCTTTGGGTTCTGCTCAGTTTGGTGTGGGGGTTTCTGTGGGTCAGACACAGCTCCACGTTTGGGTTCTGCTCAGTTTGGTGTGGGGGTTTCTGTGGGTCAGACACAGCTCCACGTTTGGGTTCTGCTCAGTTTGGTGTGGGGGTTTCTGTGGGTCAGACACAGCTCCACATTTGGGTTCTGCTCAGTTTGGTGTGGGGGTTTCTGCAGTGACATCGATTCTCTCAAACAGAAAGGTGAAGCCTCTTCCTTTTCACAACTACAGCAGAACAGAGCCCGGGGAGTGAAACCTGATGTGTTCTGGATGCGTGTGAGGAGATTCAAGGTGACAGCCTGGATCTCTCCAAACTTACAGTGAGCTGGGAACTAAGTAGGAAAAGCCCCTCCTGCTCTTCCCAGGGCCTGGATTAAGGGAATCACTGTGCTCATGGACTCACTCTGAAGCTGATTTTATTTCAGCTCTTGGATCCAGCTGGGCAGGGCATTTATAATTTCTTTCAGAGTGCGTTTAAGGACCATTACTCAGTGGCTGAGGCTGTCAGAGTACTGCTGGGACTACCAAAAATGAAGGGTTGGTGCCTCAAAACCCTGTGCAGCAGCACATCCAGACAAAAATCCCCCAAAACACCCCGACCCTCAGCCCCCCACCGTGGGGTGGGTGTGTGAAACCCTGGCCCTGTTAACAGGAGGTTCCAGTGCCAGCAGTGCTGGCTCTCGAGGGAACCAGGATTCGTGGGAACGAGCCCTGGTCCCAGCTCTGCTGAAGTGCAAAGGCAGAGCCTGTTGGAGGCAAGGAGAGCATGAGCTGGCCTTTAAAACACGGCTCATGGTGACACTCAACAGACAGAGCAGGTCTCTGGGGGATGAGCCACCACTGCCAGGCCCCTGTTGGCAGGAAAACTCAACAGCCCTGAAGATGGGCTGGTGGATGCCTGGCTGTGAATCAGGGCCAGCACTGGGGTCCAGAGAAGGCCAGGGTGAGAGCTGGTCTGGCAGTGAGAGCTGAACTGGGCTGAAATAAAGAGCTTATGGGTCCTTGTGAAAATCCCAACCTGCTCTGCTGGGTTTGGAGGAGACATCCTGCACACAGAATCCATGGGATTGGTGTTAGTTACACATGGAGTGGTGGGTGAAGGGAGACTAAAACATTCCCAACTAAAAATAACCTTCCCTTGTCACCTCACGGGGGTAAAATCTTCTCATGTTCACAGATATTATCCAGCAGAGGTGAGGGTTTATTTCTCACTGAACCACACGAGTCAGTTAAACAAGCACAGTTCTGGTTTGCTTTCATGATTGTTTGCATGTCGTGTTTATCCTGACTCGAAGTCCATGGGAAGCCCTGCTCTGCTGGGAAAGGAACCCATTCCATGCCGAGGTGTCCATCTCCAGACCCCCCCTGGCCCCTGGGCCCTGCTCCCCTCCCCACTCCTGCTTGGATGACTCAGGGTCACTCTCCCAGCTCCCCAAGGATCCCTCACAGCTCATTATTAGCATTTTTAGGAGGAGGCATGAGGAACAAACCCCGTTTTTCTCAATTTTTTTTCTATGCACTGACCTTGTGAGTCACTTCACTCCTCTGGATCAATAAACTGAGCTTGTGCCTGCAGGTGGGGAAGGAATTTCTGCCACCACGACACTGGAATGATGGGGAACACCAGGAGAGGTGGAGACAAGATTGTTCAGCAAAGGCTGAAGATAACTGAAAGATGGGAAAGTTGACAGTTGGCAGGACAAATTAATAACATTAATAACAAAGCTTCCCCCAGTGCCTCGTCCCTCCTCCAAGGAGAGCAGAGCCTCGTGGTCAGTGTTACCGTGGGGCTCCGAGATGAAAAACTGGGAACACCTGGAAATTCCTGCTGGTTGCACTCACAGCCCCTGCTCCTGGTACAAAGCCTGGCTGTCAAAGGGGGGCACAGAGAGCTCCTCCAAGGCTGCCACCACTCCCTCCCTCCCTCCGAGTCCCCGCCTGGCAAGGACACAGCTCTGGGTTTGTGTTCCACAGCAAACGGGTCACAGCTGAGCCCACAGCTGCCCCCTGCTCCAGAGGCAGCCAGACCCCCCGAGCCTCCCAAACCATGGATAATAGCACGGCTCTGAGGGTGAAAGGGGCACTTTGCTAAACCTGGGGTGGGTTTATACCCTATAAAATACCTCCCCCAGCAGAGGCACTGGCAGTGACAGAGCTGGGACATCCACAGGGATCATCCAGGCCAACCCCAGCCCTGCACAGACACCGCAGGAACCCACACCTGGAGCGGGGCCCAGTGTCCTGGAATGTCCTGATCATCATGGAAGGGCATCTCCATCCCTGCGGGGCTCCATGGGGCCGCTGCATTCCCGGGAAAGGGGAAGGGAAGGGAAGGTTTGGGAAGGGAAGGTTTGGGAAGGGAAGGTTTGGGAAGGGAAGGTTTGGGAAGGGAAGGTTCGGGAAGGGAAGGTTCGGGAAGGTTTGGGAAGGTTTGGGAAGGTTTGGGAAGGTTTGGGAAGGTTTGGGAAGGTTTGGGAAGGTTTGGGAAGGTTTGGGAAGGTTTGGGAAGGGAAGGGAAGGGAAGGGAAGGGAAGGGAAGGGAAGGAGAAGGGAGGGAAGGGGAGGGGAGGGGAGGGGCCTCACCTGAAGGAGGCCCCCACACCGGGACTGTTCCCGATGTCCCCACCGACGCCTCCCCAGCCGTCACCTTGCCGGGAGCTTGGGGCACCGGGAACAGGGAACGGGAGAGACAAAGGGACACGGAGAGCTCCTGCCAAGTGAGGGAATTCAGAGGGAGAGCTCGGCTGCAAAGAAGCTGAATTTGCCGGTGTGTTTTCATTGCTGAAAATAAAATTCCGGTGGCTCTTGTGGCCACACACAGAAAAAGCCTTGCAAATCTCTGCCTCTTTAGGAGCCTTGTCACAGCTCAGGAGAATAATTCACTTTATCACCCATGGAATCTCTAAAATACTACCATTGATTGCAGCTGAGCGAGGAAAGTACACAAAGGTGTTGATTGAACAAAAATAAAACGTGATTGGTTGGAAAGGTTTAATAAATAAATGAATACATAAAGAAATAAATAAATCATGTCCTGGATGTTTTTTATAAAGCATTAAAGTTTCGTATATAGTAGGTACAAAACTTGTGTATATTTGCTGGCTGCACTAAAGGAATGGAATATTTAATATTCCTGCCTTTTGGAGGGGCGGGGAAGGAGTGGAATTAAATTCTAAGAACCCTGTGTTTTGTAGCTATTTTTAGAGCCGTTTTCAGAAGGATGAGTAAAAAGCGACAGCCTCATTAAATAAACCAGGAGGGTATTTTTTCTCTTCAATAGTTTTGTCCTATGCTCAGCTGGTACCTAAACCAATTAAAAACTGAACAATATACAAACCACATCAGTATTGTTCATCTGGTAATTCCCGTAAACTCAGCCAGAACAGCTTTGCAGTTGGGTTTTCTATCTGGAGAGGCCTCTGGCTGGAGAGCAGTGCCAGGCTGTGACAGAGCCCAGCACTGTGCCAGGAGAGATCTCCCATTTCCAGGGCACCACAGCTCCCTCTCATCCCAAAAATTGCACAGGTTTGCCCCAGCTTCAGAGTTCCATTTTTCTAGTTTACAACAAGGCATTTTAAAGAAACTGGCTCACGTGAAATAATCTCAAGTCAATTTTTCTTCAAGTATTCATTCTCTTTTCCCCAGTCTCTTGACATCCTGTGATCCGTGTGTGGAACGGGCTGTGGAAAACTCTCCAGCTTTCATTTGCAAACACGTTAAGCTTAAAAGGAAGAAAAATGAGCCATAAATGCTGGAGTAAATTCCATCAAGGAATGGTTGAGGAAAGTGCTCTGTAGCTGAGAAGTGTGGTGTGAATTATTAATCCAACTCTTTGAAGAAATGTCTCTACAGGGGAGCAACCTCGGAGCGACCCCCCCACGCCTGGGGTGACACACGGAGGCACCAGCAGTGACTCAGAACGGGTTTGTTCTCATTTCCATTTCCTGGGGTGGGTTCCTCCTCCAACAGGAACTGAGCTGAGGCTGCAGGAGCAGCGCAGGGCTTGGGATGCAGGGAAAAGCAGAGCTCTGCTCTCTCCTTGGGGATCGGAGCTCAGAGGGAGCACAGGGGGCTCAGGGGGGACCTCGTGGCTCTGTGCAGGTCCCTGACAGGAGCAGGAGGGACCTGGAGGGGCTGGAGCGTGTCCNTGGAGGTGTCCAAGGAATTCCTGGAGGTGGCACTCAGAGCTCTGGGCTGGGGACAAGGTGGGGATCAATGGGCTGGGAGAGCTTTTCCAACCCAAACGAGTCTGGGATCCTGGCACTGCCCTGCTCCACCCCATTTTCTGTCTGTGCCTGACTCCTGGCTTTCCCAGAAGCCAAACGAGACCCTGACTGTCCTTTCTGAAACCTCTTTGCTCCCACTTCTCTCGTTTCTGATGGACCACGGTGTGGCTGGGGCTCAGACACAGCTGAGCTGGGATGTTATGGACTCTCTGATCCCCAGGGACACAGCCAAGGACCCCAGGGCATGGCCAGAGACCCCCAGGATACGGCCAGAGACCCCCAGGATACAGCCAGGGACCCCAGAGATATAGCCAGGGACCCCAGGGACACAGCCAGGGATCCCCAGGACACAGCCAGGGATCCCAGGACACAGCCAGGGACCCCAGGGACACAGCCAGGGATCCCAGGAGACAACCGGGGGCCCCCAGGACACAGCGA